>JAMBUN010000338.1:0-139695 GCA_030271035.1 Microascus cirrosus | reverse complement strand
TCCGATCTCAGGTGGCGGGCGAAAGGGGGAGGGGGGTTTACAACCGATCAAGCACCACCACTACGGCAGGCCCCCCTCCCTCCAGAATACTCCTTCCATCCCTTTCATGTCAGATAAATCCCCGCCCAATTCCCCCTCACGGCAAGAAGAAACGGGTCGCCACAAATGCACTAGGTCTGCACGCGTCTATAAACGACAAAGACTGGCAGGGAAATACAAGTCCCAAAATCAGACACACCTATGCAAATCCCAAAATAGAAGAGCGCATCACAACAGTGGAGCGTCTACTCATCGCTCAATTTGTTCGCAGCCTCTATAACGGTTTGGTGGAATATCGCCGCGTCTCCTAATACTTTCCTACATGACCTCTTCCACCTGCATTGCACTCTCCCATACCCCGGAATTTCGCTTCGTGAGTGCCGGATTCCATGCCAGTAGGTCGAGCCAAGCACCGTGACAATAAGCAGCGTAGTTAATACGGAAGGGTTGGTTTATACATAGGCTGCAATCCGTACAAGCGCGTCGGTTTCCTACACTCGGGACCAGCGTCCCAACCCCGTCCAACTCACCACAGCTTCAATACCCATGCCGTAAAGGACCCTTTAAACAGAAACAAGTTCTTAACAGAAGAACACACATAGAGCCTTGCAGTGATGCGAGAAAGTCGTTCTTTGCCCCATTTCTAACTTGGGCCTCAGACGACTAACTAATATAGGCCCTCACAAGGCCCCTAATCCAAACATCTCGTCCTTTAACTGACGAATCGCTTCCATTAATCCCTTCCCGTTCCCTCAAAACGCCGAATCATGATGCATAACAAGGTGGCGCTGACGGATGCTGTAGTCTTCATCCCGTATACCCGAGGTCGTCCACACCCATAGGCAACTATTAACGTCCTTCGGATTTGTCGTCGAAAATGCAGTCGATTCCTGCCCCTTTCATCGCCTATGGTTCTTAGGACCGGGGATCCGGCGCGGTTCTTCTGACGACGGGCCAAGGGATGGTCTTCCAAGGAGCAAAACGGATATAACAAGTCGAGTGTGATGCAAATTATAAGACTGAGAACAAATAACCCGAACTGGGTGACGGGGTGCCATGCCGTCTCTATCCTGCTTCGAGGGGTGCCCATCGTGGCACTCCAGGTGATTCTCAGGGGTGAGTGGTCGGCTTAATGGGAGGCAGCGGCCGCACGTTCTCGCCTGGCTCCCACTCCCAGGCAAGGAGGCTCCAGTTGAGCTCGCGTCTCCAAAAGAGCCCGAGACCTTCGCCCGCCGGGTCGCCGGCGCCGTTGTGGCCGCAGCCGCGGTCTTCCGAGCAGAACCCTCCCGCTAGGGCCTGTCGGTGGGCAAACACAACCTTGCCCATGCGCGAGTGAAGAATACCCATCGAGCACTGAACACAGGGCTCGTGTGTGAGGTACAGCTCCAGCCCATGACAAAGGTAGCCATCCGGATTCGGGTGTTCCTCTTCAAAGATGATTCGTTCTTCCTCCAGGAGCGGGGCGTCCTGGAAGGGGTCGAAGTCTAGTTCAGGGTCCTCAATTTTTTGTTCCGCCACTCGCCGTTCGTGACGCACCAGCTTCTGCGCCACCATGCTGATGGCCCTCAACGCGCAGTGTGCGATAGGATTTCCCGTCGACGACTTGGGCAGCTCCCCGTGCCACCTCGCGTCGCCGGCGACACTGAGCACCTGCGCCTTGCCCTCCTCCCGCTGGACAATCACCGCTCCCATGGGCTCCCCAATCCCCGACTGCTTGGTTTTTCTCGCCACTTTGTAAGCCAAGTCCATCCATAGAGCGGCATCGTGTTTGATCTCCTCCGTGGCTCGTGACAGCAGGCTGGGGTGAGGACCAAGAGGATTATTCTTGCGGTACACCGTTGGCCAGAACTGCGACGTCCACATGGCAGCATGGACCTGAGATGTCGGGGGATTGGCTGGAACGGTGATCTTGGCGACGAAGGGTTCGTCGATGCCGTCGACGCTCGCCAGAGTTTTGACGAGATGGTCCTTGTCGATTTCGTTCACCTCGCCCAGGATAATGTAGATCCAATTCGATTTTCCTGTATGAACCAGACGACCCTCCGGTGACTCGTTCATCAGCTGCGTTTTCAAGTGGGCCGGCAGGTCGCCAGGCTTTGCGCACCGTCGAAGGTGAGGCAAGTTCTTAACGTTGCCATCGGCCAACAACGCCCGCAAGAGACTAGACAACAAATGTTAGCAACAGGTTCGCAATATGATCCAGGGGCGGAGTGAGAAGCGGTGCAAAGGTAGGAACAGGCTGAACTCACTTCATAACCTCACTGGCACATTTGGTCGGGGAGCGCGTGATGTAGGCAGAGACAACGGCATGGTCTTGTCGGACCTCTAGTGTGGTCTTTAGCGGGATGAGAACCCCCTTATCGAGCGCCTTGTGGTCTATCCCTTCGATGAGCGGGTTGGAGACAATTTCGGAGGGGCCCGGGGGAGGCCTGTCCGCAAGGGTAAGTGCCGTGTTCGCCGTTGTGGCCGGTGGCCCACCAGGCGGGCGGTCGTAGGTAGAGGCATTGTCCCGGGAGTTGGTCCCCGGCGGCGGGGTGTTCGTATTGATGATAGGGTCCACGTTCGGAGGGGTGGCCTTGGAGGAGACTGCGGCTACGGAAGAGTCCATGACTGCTACCGCGGTGGCAGGTGATGCTGCTGCACGTTAGCGGAAAATACACCCACACAAGGAGGGTTCTCGGCAGGGCAAGGAATCTAAATAGTCTTACCCAGTTTAGTCACCCAGGGGACCTTCAGTAAGGGCGGCGAGCACGGGAGGGCTCGAACGTCGGTGAGAGGGAAGGAGGCAAGGTTGCGGCCGGTGGGGGTAATGGTGGGAAAAATTTTCCTCATTCGCCTCCTCTCGAGCTGTCAAAAATGAGGCCAGAGTTGAGGAGAGTTAACTAAGGTCGGGAAGGCCTGGAATTGAATGGATATGAGCTGCTGGATGGTCGGCCTTGGCAGAGAGTGTTGATTTTTGATAGTCAAAATTGCCAGAGCCGGACAGGCGTGGTGTTTGGTGGCGAGGGTGAAAGCAGCTCCCGCCCAAGAGCTCTGAGGGATGAGGCAGTGGAGTTAGGAATGCCGGCAATACGAAATAATAAAGATTATGAAGATGGGAACTCGGAAAGAAGGCGCCACTAGTGGTGACTGGGTTTCTGGGGAGTCGCACACTCAGGTAAGTTGATGAGGAAGTGGTGAGTGGTGAGTTTTGTTTGTTGGTGTTGTCTGTTGCTGCCGAAACCATCCCATTAGTTGCGGCCAGCACTGGTTGCTCTTTCCCGACAGCTCTGATGCCTCCTACCCACTGAACTAATGGGAATATTCTATGCTTCATGAATGAGGAAGGAGACAGAATTTCCCGAAGTTGTTTTGTCAAGGTACACAATATGACGAGAATGTCCTACATCTTTAACTCACATGGCAAGCAGCAAAGATCACCTGCAACACTTGGCTAGCTACGGGGTTTGGCTTTAATCAATTTCGCTCCACACTTCTTGCAGACCAAACACCAAGCGCAATGAACAGGTGAGCCAACCAAATGAACTGTCTATTTTTCAATCACAAAGAAAAGTCAACCGATGACTCCAATAATACCCTGATCGATTGTGGTCATCTTTCCTCCAAGAGGTTGAAATAGCCGATAAGAAGCATACTCTGTCCTGCCTTGGTGACCAAGCAAGGGCTGGCAGCTTTGTCAAAGCAGGACTCACTCAGCGAAGCCCCTCTCTGATTCTTTAAACGGCCGTGGAAGGATGTAGGTTTTGTCATCTGCTTGTTCAACTCATTCATGAGCAGGGCTACGTAACACGATGCACCTGCAACTCCTTGCACTTTGATAGCTGGGTAACTGGTCGTTGTACTCTCTACTCTTAACTTCAATCTTCACAGGAATAAATCATTCTTTAGTGGTAATTACGTCTTGCTCCAAGCTATTAACTACAAGTAAATCCATTTCAGGATCATGGCGTGAGACATGCCACCTCTGAGACACTGGTCAAAGGAAACAAATCCCTGGAATTCCAGCACCCGCAGTTCATTTTGCCAGCGGGTTCGGTGGCATCTAATCTGGTGATGCACCACGGAGGGTCCTGAAAAGGCAACAGATATTCTGGGGCAATCGGATATCCAGCGTTGAGTGCCTGAAGATTCAGGCTAGATGTTCCCCCCAGCAGCCGCTGCCAACGTTTCGCCCTTTCGCCCGCAATAAAGGCCTCTCTGGTTGGCCAGTTACAGAAAACTCTCGCCATGGTTTGAATCTTCCTCTGAGGTGCCTAAGCCAGGCACCTAAATGCAATGGCGGAGCCTCTATCGCAGGCCTACCGGTTAAAATAGGCCAAGAGGACCATTACGGTATCAAGTTCCTCGTCAAAAAGCGGCGGCTCTATGATTACAGTTGCGAAGAAGCTGAGAAGCGCGCTTTTTTCTATGGGCTTCAATTGATTCGCTGCGTGCACTGCGGCTTAAGGCTGCAGCAGGCGTTAACGGCCACTGGCAGGTGATTAGTTCCAAATCTTCAGACACCTTAGTCTTGATATCCATTTGCCTAAGATCTGAATATCCGTTGCCCCTGAAAGTGCAACACCAACCGCGCGCTGGATAGGGGCACATTTCTTAGAGCGCGTCGGCCTTCTTGAAACTCCAATGAGGAGACCCCAAGCGCGTCATTTCAAGAGTCCAGGAGCCGCTCCGAGGAGATTTTCGAGCTCGAGCTCCGGTCTTATTGACCCCACACCATGGTGTGTGGCATCCCACCCTACCCCGCCCCGATCTTCGAAAAATGCCCGCAGACGGCACAGATGCCCTCTATACATGTGCTGCAGCAAATACGCTTAGCATTTCCTATTACCTGCCCCTTGAGTTTATCTGGTCCTTAATCCAGTCGGCGGTTGCACTGCTGATCCCGGACCACCCTAGGCGAAAAGAATGCGTCCTTTGCGTCATTTTCCTGTTCGGCGGACGGCCTCACCGAATGCTGACCCCAGGGGGACCCACAAGCGGCCTCGGAAGGTTCACGGCTTTACCAGGAGCGATCTTGAATATAGTGAGCCGAAACGGCGGATGATGACGCAGAAGAGTATGTGGCGAGGGTGAAACCTCCAGCGTGGGAACTTGCTATCATCAAGCGCCTCGGTGTGGCGCCCCGTCCATGCCGATTGCGGGTCTCGCTCTCGCTAAACGAACGTGGGGTGGGTTAACGTCACGGCAGTTTGATGGCCAGGGCAGAGGTGGCATTCCTCGGACTGTCAGACTCCGCTGTTCACTACAACAGCGTCTCTGGAAGAAGGCGGCAGTCAAGAGCGCCTCAGAACCATATGCAATAGGCCCGGATTCTCGGACGCGACAGCCGAGCCGCCCGGGTTTCGCTCGCCATTATTCTCACATCAAGGTAATTTGTACTCTGTGGTTGTGGGAAAAAAGGCGAAAACCTATCACACTTGGACCTTGGCGCAGTGGAGACCCTCGCATGCACGACCTGTAAGGTGAGGGGAATGGGGCTGGGAGGAATTGGGGGGTATGGATGCATGACGTCTCCGAGGGCTTGCGGACCCCAAACCGGCTGCAGGCGGGCCAATGTCCGGTGGGGAAAAGAGGGCTGGATTGCGCTTCTGGAAGCTGGATGGATCGTGGATCCCCACCACTAAATCTGCCTCGAGGATTGTGGTCCTGCACCACGCACCTCATCCGTAGTCACAAACCGCGATGCGGGGGATCAAGCAGGTGCCGCCGACCCCAGCTTCAGCGAAACCGCAATTGCCTCTCGCCAACAAATGCCTCTCGCCTCGTCACCTGAAAGCGTACATATATTTAGATTCAATCGAAGATTCTAATTTCGGTCGTTACACAGTGTGGCCTATGATCTTCCCAGTGTAATGTTACAAGGTACTTGCATCCAGAGCGAACCTCAACATTGGGAACGCCCAAAAGCAATGTTGAGGGCTTCCGGAGTAAGTCGTTGGCTCACCCGAGTTGGTGGTGGCAACAGCCAGGCGCCGGACTGGGACATTCCGGACACCAAAACCGATTTGGATGCCCCCATTTCGCGGCTTGAGTCATCCGAGCAGTTTAAGGGATCCCAGCAATGGAGCCTTAGTGGCCTCGCTGTATGGGGCCCTGCGGATCCGCCGGCGAAGGACGAATGAGTCTAAGATCGAGACTAGCAGCTCTGTGCCCCTGTTTTGGCGGTGGAAAGGCCCGATCAAGGGCTTTTGCCTTTTTTTTAACCTGCTCCTCCCTTCTCGCACCGAATTCTTCTCAACGCCCAATTTTGCACTTTCAGTAGTAATATCAAAAGCATCTTTCAGACAAGAAAGCCACAGCCTTCCGCATCGCGTTGTTCCCTCTCCCGTTTTCGTAACCATTCATCATACTACAGCTTGTATTACGCCGCCACCGACCGTGCGAATCGCAAGCCAAGTTCCAGCTTACGCCCTTCCAGGCAAGTTCGAGGGCTATCCCGGGGTCATCCCGTTTCAAGCGGCCTTGATCTCCCTGCGAGGCAGACCATTCCCGCCACTTTTGTTTCCTTGATCAGATGTTGGACATCTCGCAGCATCCAATTGGGGACAATCATCCGCGGCCTGCCACCATCTGATCGATGTGATCGCCGTCTTCCGTGCCGCGACATCGACCATCGTCCCCATAAGAGGCTGTTGCTACCTAACTCGAACAGCTAGAGTCGACGACAAGGCAGTGTGGTCGGATTGCGCACCTACTATCACCTCATTCCAGCCCCATTGTCCGCCGGGGCTCATTTCGGCAGGTGACGGCATCAGACCAGCCGGGGCGGTGCTGAGCCCTCTGCGAACGAATCCCTTAAGGCCCTGCAGTTCCGGCGACTGAGCCAGCAGGAATTCGAGTCTTGGCACGGTGCCAAGCCGGCGAAGCGACGTCAACTGGGCACACACCCCCTACGCGTGTGCGACGATCGAGTCCCCTTTGGCTGGACTACCCCACGAATAGCATCCAACAAAGGATCAAGGCCTTGGATGAGACTTGGGGTGTTCCGATCTCAATACGACAGGCCCAGGCGACATCCTGCACACCTTGCCATCGAGCCCTGGCACTCGCACCACATCACCCAGCCAGCCTGTATAATTGGAACGTTCCGACCAGGCTGCTGACCTAACAATGCCTCTCACAACGCCCACTCCCCCCGAAGGTGAGTTCGCACTCCCCGCCCACTTCGCGGATAAAGTCCTCCCATGGCCTACCTTCACATGCGTTTCCGCTCTCGCCGCTAACCAAAACTTTCTTCGATTTTCCAACATCAGCCCTTGGCCGAGCCCAGACACAACAATCGGGATTAGCAAAGCAGGCAATGACAAGCAGATCCGCCCAGGAAAGCCCGCCTCCTTCGATCAACGTGCATACCGACAAATACCATGATGCGGACGCCCACCCGCATCAGTCCCAATCCGGATCCAGCTCATCGAGTCCGAATGGCCTCCTACCCCCTTCCGCCATGCCTCCCCCTTCATCCGTCGCAGTGGCCATAAAGGCTATCAGCGACCACCACAAAGCCCCGAGGTCGCACGAGAATGGCTCGCAACATCACACGGAGATGTTCTACTCTCCTTATAGCATGAGCCACCCTTCAACTGCACCAGGCTCTCCGAGAGGGTAAGCGGGGTTTCCGCCCTTTCTTTCATTACTCTGACCCCATTGCATTGTCATGGGCAGCCCTCAGTCTGACAGAAAGCCCTTCGAGTGACAGATCGAGCGCGACCCATACCCCCCGCGCCCGGCCCCACGCGACGACCCTAAATATCCCTGGGATGACGAGGTCGAAGGCGTCACCCGATGGCAAGATTCCCGATCGAGATGTCGCTTCGAAACTCGTGGTGGTCATGGTTGGCTTGCCGGCGCGTGGCAAGTCATACATCACGAAGAAAATCCAACGTTACCTCGCATGGCAGCAACACAACACTGAGATCTTCAACGTGGGACACCGCCGTCGAGTTGCTGCCAACATGGTCGTTTCACCGAATAACGACCAGGCGGTTGAGGACGGCCCCTCCAAGCCTGAGCAGGCTGCCGCCATCCTCCTCAACGGTGCCCCCGCAAACTTGGAGGAGCCAACTGAGCTCAAGCTGGATGGACGTCGTAAACTGAGCACTGCCGAGACGAAGGAGCTCCAAGACCAGTCCGCCGAGTTTTTCGACCCCCACAACGAGAACGCGGCGAAGTTCCGGGAGCAGCTGGCTCTTGACACTCTAGATGAGCTTCTAGATTATCTATTGCTGAAGGGAGGTTCCGTTGGAATCCTAGACGCCACCAACAGCACTATTCAGAGGCGCCAACTGCTGGTCAACCGCATCAAGGCTCGGGAGCCGAAGCTTGGAATCTTGTTCATCGAGAGTACCTGCACGGACAAGGCTGTAAGTACTCGCCGCTATCCGATGTACAAGTTAGCATATGATAACTAACTATGGCCGAATAGCTCCTTGAAGCAAATATGCGCCTGAAGCTCTCGGGACCTGACTACAAGGACAAGAACCCGGTCAAAGCGCTTGATGACTTCAAGAAGCGAGTCCAAGCATATGAGAGTGCATACGTGCCTCTCGGGGACTACGAGGAGACCCACGATATGCAGTACATCAAGGTAAGCCTGGGCAAATCTCGGACTTCATCCGGGTTTAGAGTTATTCTTGGCGTTGCTGCGAACTAACCCGTCTGCAGATGATTGATGTCGGGAGGAAGGTTATTCACTACCGCCTCAAGGGATTCCTAAGCTCATCTATCGCTGGTTATCTCACAACCTTCAACTTGTCGCCGCGGCAGATCTGGATCACGCGGCACGGTCGAAGTGAGGACAATCTCACGGGACGATTGGGTGGCGACTCACCACTTACGGAGCGCGGACGCACGTTCTCGAAGGTGCTGTATAAGTTTATCAACCACCAGCGCCGGGTGTGGACCGCCGAGCAGCAGTCCAATATGGCTAGTGCGACATTCCCACCCCAACCCGGTGACCTGACCCCCCCCTACCCCGAGTACAACCGCGAAATCGACGAGAAAAACTTCTGCGTGTGGACGTCGATGCTCCAGAGGAGCGTGGACACGGCGGCGCCGTTCGAAGAAGACGAGGACTACGATGTTAAGGCGTGGGAGATGCTCAATGAGATCAACGCGGGGCTCTTCGAGGGCAAGACATACGCGGAGATCGAGGAAGAGTATCCGGAGGAGTACCAGAAGCGGCAGGCGGACAAGCTACGGTACATCTACCCAGGCGTCGGCGGGGAGGGTTACCTGCAGATCATCCACCGCATGCGCGACATTGTGCGGGAGGTCGAGCGCATCGAGGACCACGTACTCATCATCGCGCACCGGTCGATCTGCCGGGTGTTGACAGCGTACTTCATGAACCTGGGACGCAACGACATCACGGACTTGGATATCCCGCTGGGAATGCTGTACGCCATCGAGCCGAAGCCGTACGGGATCGCGTTCCACGCTTATCGGTACAATGAGGAGGCGGAGTGGTTCGACGAGCTGAAGAACTACACGCCTCAGCGGTCGGACCGCGTGCAGGACTAGTTTGCTCCGAATTCATGTCCTTCTCATTTCTGGGACAACACTTGTTTCTTCTTGGTTTTCTCACGGAGGTTCTCTCGGGGTATTTGCCTGCGTTTGTTTTCTTTGGTTCTTTTGGCGTTGGATATCACAAGGTATGATTTTGTCGCCACTCGACGCCGACGCATGATCTCTACTCTGGCCAGCTGTACCCTGGATTTGGTATGGCCGCCTCGTTTCTCCCGGTGTTGCTTTTTTGGGGGGTTCTGGGTTTCAGGCATTTGTTATGTGTTCTTTTTGGAGTTGAATGGTGCATTGGCAAGGCGATATACCCGGAGAGAAAACGCTACCTATGGCCCCGATTTTTATCCTGATTTCCTTTGGGGGTCAACGTAGGCTTTAGGGGAATGATGACGTGGCGTTATTTGCTTTGATGTTTACGTGTTTTGAAGACGAGAGAAGAAGGCGGGTTAGGGGTTGATTGCATTGTAGAGTAGAGTTGATACCCGCTAGATCTCGAGAATGAGACTGCCATTGAATGAAGGTTACTGACAGACTATTGGAGGATGTGTCACCGTGTTGCACGGACGGGCATAGGAGACCATGCACATGCAGAAACACGAGGCCACCGTGAGGATCTAGATCACCTTGTGGAAGGGTGAGTCTCTTGGCCCCTCGCTTGCCACTTCTAGGAGAAACACGAAGTAGCACCTTGGGCCTCTAGCAGTTGGCTCACGGGGTGACACAGCCGTTACGCGGATGTGCACACTGGGACATCAGTATTTGGACAAGCAAGATCTATTGCGCGGAATGTAGAATACTGAAAGGGATATCGGGTAAGGATACAACAGCAAGGAAAGTAACAAGACAGGTAGAAGCAGGCAAGCATTTTAGCCACCACCGCCGCTCATTACGGAGACTGCAACAGCCGTCTGCATCGCCCTGCGCCTATCAACCTCCTTCTTCAACATCGCCAGGCAGCTCGCGACAAGCAGTGCCCTCACTTCCTCCTCCTCCCCATCCCTCTTCTCCCCCCTCCACTCTTCCAGGTTCAGGAGCAACAACCCACCGTTGCCCGAGGTGTGCTTGGTCGTCCCCGGCGTGCGGGTCCCATCCCCCCGGACGAAGCGGCCGATCTCGGTAGCGATCTCCTCCGACTTGGAGGTGTAAGAGGCGGAGACGGTGGTGAGCTTCTCGAGGATAATCACCGAGTTCTGGTCCTGCGCCTTGCGCTCCTTGGAGGAGGCGTACCGCCACCGGAACGTCCCCAGCTTAGAGCGCATCACCTGGGCGCGTGTGAAGGTCCCCAGCCCCTCAATCACCACGTCCTCCCCCAGTGGCCCCTCGTCCTCGTACGCGGGCGGGCCGTCCGCGAGCAGCCTGATGACGGGCGGTCTCCCCGGCCCGAAGCGGTACGTTGTTGTACATACCGTCTCCTCCTCTGCGCCGCCGCGCACGAGCCTGCATGTGCCAGAGTGCCGGTCGTTGCGCAGTGAGACGTACAGCGGGGTAGCAGGCTCGGAGTGCGTGACGTCGTACACGGGGATGGGGTCTGGCTTCGGGGGGAAGGGAAGGCGGATGCAGCCGTGGCCCTGGGCATCGATGCGGAGCATTTGAGTGGGCACGAAGGGCGTGGGGACTGACAAGAAGGGGTAGAAGCCGTCCTTAGCCTGAGTGGGCGGCTCGTCGGTGTAGGGGGGGAGAGAGGCGGACGAGCGGGAGGAAGGTGGCCGCTCGTGGGAGGGGTAGGAGGGAGGGAGAGAGCTAAGCTCGGCGGTTTTAGTTGTGCTCATTTTTGGCGCTTTGTTTTCGTGTTGCGGTTCTCTTGATGTTTCAGCGTGGTTGTGAGAGGTGTAAGTCGGGAGAGCTTGACTTGGAAAATCGACCCTTGGCTTTGGTGAAGAAATGATGCATCCAGACAGGGATACTTGGGCATGATATATATATATATATTATTTACGCTTGCTAGCAATATTTTGGTCTCTTCCCGCTCTCCTACCATCACCATCATGCGGCCCTCCATTCAGAAACGACTCAGCCCTCCCAGACTGCCTAGCGGCGAAGCCTGGTGTCTAAAAAGTTACGATGAATGCGAGAAGGGCCCCACACCCCCGCGCCCGCTTCTGGAAGGAGGACCAATCACATTTTGTGTTTAGAACCTTACTCATCCTGCCCCACTTTGTGGCAGGTCGAATTTCGCGAGGAATACGGTTGGGGCTGTGTATTTCGGTCACGCCAAGATTTTCTTTGCCGAATAGGAAGAATAAGTGGGGCTGCGTGTTCGAGAATAACATCCTGGTGGGAGGAACGCTGGGGGTTGGAGATGAATTGAGGGTGTTGATGAGGCTCGGAGGCGACTTCTCAGGGCGAAGTGGGTCGAGTTGGGGCCTTCGGTGGAATTTGGGCCCTCGACCTTCCGTATCTCGGGTGTTCGCTGTGTATGTAGGGATAAACATTAGCCCAAGCCTGACGGGCTGCATGTCCAAGGAGCAGGTCTCAGGGGGGAAACCTTGCAGTTGGCGGTCTGAAAGAAATGGAAATCTGCAGCAGTCCTTTCGGACAATAGGACCCGGGTTATGTGAGAAGATCATTATCTTGTTCATGGAGGCCATTATAAATACGGGCTGCCATGTACCAGCACATTCCCATAGGATTCTAGCACTACAGATGGGAGATTCCAGACAAAACACCGGGCCAGATATCCAAAACCCCGCCAAACGCCAGACTTCGGACACAATCCCCACTAAAATCAGGGACGCGGTCGCCGGGCTGTCTTCCCGAAAAACGACGGTTCCCTATTCAGTTGCTCCTCCACCCACACTGGCCACGTGTTGTACACCTGGTGGTCAAAGTCCACCTGGCGGTTCGCGTGGCGTAGCCACCGCAGCACGCCCGTGTCGATTGGGTCGTCGGACGACGAGGCCGGCTGTATCTGGCGGGCGGACTCTTCGACATCGGTGATGAAGGCCATGATCTGCTTGAGGGCGATCCAGTGCGTGGCCAGCAGGACGGCGACCTGGTTCGTGGGGTCGATGATGCGGCGGAACTTGTCATGCGGCAGCATCATCCACCAGCCGTAGTGGCGACGGAGGGCCTTGTACGCTGTGGGACTGTTAGCCGGGAGGGTCCATATAGGCTGGATGATGGGGAAAGAGCACTCACCCTCCCACGACGAGCTATAGAGCTTCTGCACCCATTCAATCAAGATATCACAGTACTCAATCTCCACCTCATCAAGACAAAGCGGCCTCAGATTCTGCACCGCCGCAAACGCCATGTCCGACCACTCCCTCCGGATCAGCGGCAGGTTCCCCATCAGCGGCTCCAGCTGCGACTCGCTGTCGTCGTAGGTCATGTTGGTGAAGATGGGGCTGATGCCCTTCATCCACATCTGCATGGACACGATGAGGATCCCGCGCACGAAGGCCATGAACTCGGCCATGCCGTCCTCGAGCGAGACGGACTGGAAGGTCAGGGCGAAGCAGGTGGCGACCATGGCGTTGGACTCGTCGTGCGAGACGCGCGTGGCGCGCGACATGTCGGAGAGGCGCTTCTTGATGGCCTTGATGGCCTTGAGACGGTGGGTCATGGCAGCGGGGAGGAGTGATTGGTCGTCATGCATTAGATCGCAGGCCGCGAGGCCGAGCATCGCGTGCATGAGGTATTCGTGCTAGGAGGTCAGTTAGCCGGCCCCGCGGCGTCTGGAGGACTGTTCATCAAGGTCCTACCTCGTGTGCCAGGCACGGCACCTCATGGGTCCACACGGACTCGTTGGACAGCGGGTTGGAGGGATAGCAGCGGGTCAGGAAGTGCTGGAAGAAGCGCATGTCCTGCAGGCTGAAGAGCGGGATCTGGTGGTGCGGCTGGTGGGTGATCTGCGGGAGTGCCGGGTACTCGCACTTGAGCCCCGTCTTGACGCAGTGCCCACACGCGGGCTTGGTCTCCTGGCACTGCGATGATTCTCAGTCTCTATGGTTCTCCTCCCCCTCTCGGCCCCGTAGCCCATAAGTAAGGCCTCACCTTGATCCGCCGCCTCTTGCAGTTAAAGCACCCGCGCCTACTCTTTGTGTGGCCTCGCCTCTCATGCCTCGCCTTGGATGAGGTCGCGCGCACCATCTCGGAGCCCGGCTCCGCATGCGGTGAGCTGTCGGTGGGTGAGTTGGACGGCGCGGACGAACGGCTCGGCGCCGCGGCGATGTCCAGGTCCATGGCAGCGGTGTCCTCGTGCAGGAAGGCGGCAAAGTCGAAGTCGCCGTGGTCTGGGGGGGCGGCGACGGTCAGGAGCGGGTCCATGGCTGCCTGGCGCTATAACGCCGTCCGTTTCTGCGGGGGAGGGGGCGGGGTTTAGGTAGGTGGGATTTATGAGTGAGGGATTGCGAGTGTGCGTACGCAAGCAATACGACGCAGGGATTCCGCGTCTTCGCGGGGTTGTTTGATGTTTTAATTTTAGTTTGCGCGCGGGTGCGTCCCAGCCGCTTGGATCAACAGTGTCACAGCGGTTCCTGTCGTGGGGGGGCTTTCAGGGTGTTCAGCGTGAATCTGCCGAATATGAGACCGTGTAGGCTGTGCAGTGACGATGATCACGTGAGGCGCCATCCCGATCGTAAGGGCGGACCGTTAAATGTCCCGGCCCGGAGGATGCCGGGGCCAATGGGGCCGCTGGAGACGTCCTCGGCAGCAGGGCTGGACAAAGGGGATGGCACCGTGGAAACGGCAAGGCGTACTTGAGGGCATGGCTCCGGAGGCACTTGCGTCAGATGGTGTCGTCAAGGTGCGGAATCTTGATGCACATTCGTCAGCGAGCCAAGAGATGTATTCTTAATTCTCAGGCCAAGCAAGTCTGGTCGGGGATTATTTTTGGGATGGCCCGCATGCCCGCTGAACTTGGTGTGGCTCGCCGTAATTCCGCGATTGCAGAGATGGAAGGTGAACAAGCTTTGTGTTCCACGGGGAGGCCGTGTCGCCGCGCCCCGTCCAATCCCTCTTCGCGAGGCGAAGCCTAATTAATGTCTGGGTTGCCGACCCGCCGAGGTCATGGGGGGTTGTTGTAGGCGCCGGCCCAGTACGCCATGGCCAACAATGAATGAGAAAGCTAGGCCCTTCTCTTCTTCTGTGAACTCAGGATAGGAACAGAAGTACGGGCGGAAATGTTGATTTGTTGTGTCTGTGTCTGTAAGAAAAACTGCGAAGCCTACTCTGCACCCGTTGTGTTGGAATTAGGGTCCGCTCCCGGTTGCCACGTTCCGCTCGGCGGGGCCCGAGTCGTGGGGCATCGTGCTTTTGGATTGCGGCAAGCTTTTTGTCTAACAAAAAATCATGTTATAAGGAGAACGTCTTCGCAATGTTACAACGCGAGAGATTGAGGGGCTTTTAGAAAATATTATAAGGAAAGCAAAGCAAAGCACGAGGGAATAACAAAGAGAACCATACAACACCTCGTCACCCTTGAAGAGGTACTTGTGCGACGACCACGCACACTCGACAGGGTCGAATCGGGAACTATGTTCAGAAATAAGAATGGAAGTCTCCGACTATTCCAGCATCATTCCCGAACGGTCTGCCTTTGCCTCGAATTACAACCACTCCCAAACGTTTGAAAGCCGGCTTGAATCAGCATAGACATGCCCAAAACCCTCAGGAGGTCCAGGCTTTCGAGAACAGGTTACCCCTAATAGAAATGGGCCATTTTGTGAAGGACAATCCAGGAGCCTTTGGAACTAATTATGCATGGGTTGCCGCCGTCTTCGTGAAGAGATAAGAAAATCTATCAGCGGGGTGCTCCTTGGGTGCTCCGGAACTCATATGGTACTAGGCGACGTTGCGGGGCCTACGTGCCGGTCTCGACGTGATACTGGTACCGTTGTTGCCCCCGCTCAAACCAATAAAATGCACGGACAAGTCAATTGTGAGGTCGCCCATGGGTCCTTTTCCGCAACGGCCTGCTGCCATAACAGAGCGACTCGGGGTAGTGAGGCGAGCTGACGTGGCACGAACCGTCACCGCTGACAGACAGGCGACCCTTGGGGGCGTGTCGTCACATCACCGGCGGGTCGCCGCAGTCCGGGGATGGTGCGAGGACGAGCCCCTGCAGTTTGCCGCTGTTCAGACCACGCTTGACACCAGCGCCCCTTTTTTCCTTTCTCAGCAGATGAGAGAGGCGCTGACTCAGGGGCCAGTAGCAAAGGGAGGCAGAGACCGATATTGCAAGGTACCATCGAGGCTCCGCGCGTCCCTGAGCCGGACCCCTGGCGAGGTGGGGTTCAGCCACGTGCGGGTCTCGCCCTGGCGGTACCCCCACCTCAGGCGGGCTCAGCCAGGGCAGTTGCCTGTGCCCGTTCGTCCGCATAAAGTTGGCCATATCGTATTGCGGGAAGCCCTTGTCGTCGCCTTGTTTTGAGGTTGCAGCTGAGCTGAAATACGGGCGACGAGGAGATTAGAAAGGCAGGAATCCTTGATTACATTTCAAGCGGTAGCATCCTTATTCCAGGATTGCCCACTCTCTTTTGCCAGTGCAGATATTGTGCTGTTGACTGCATATGCGCTGAGCCAAAGTACCAATGGGCGCTTACTCGGTACATGACTTCGAGCGGGTCATCCAAGTCAACGCTGTCGAATGGCCTGACCTCGCGTACCGAGAAGGAAGGTCCGATTTCCACGCTTTTGCATGTGGAGCCTGCCCAACTCTGCAATCCATTCACATAGATTCCGTTCATACCGAAGCTCAAATACCGTCTTCAGATGAAGAATATAACCAAGTGCACCAAGGGGATGAAGTCTGTCCTAACCCCAAAGCAAGCATTGCAGGCATTCCAGCCTGACTCTAGTTCCCATCCTATCTCGACCCTAATTCCCCGAGAGCAGCTCTGTTTGCAGGCGGGGCTAATGCCAGGTACGGAAATACAAATACGAATGGGAATGTGGGCTGGCCAGGGTCGGTGGGAAGAGGGGGTGCAGAGCAAATCCGGCCGGCGAGCCGAACTAGCGTTTCAACCTTAACGAGGTGGCGCACACCAGCTCCATACCATTCCACGTTCCTGGACCCAGCAGCGACCTGGACGATCTTGCCCTTTCTTCCCCCTCGACTTCTTGTCCTCAATTTCGTGGCGCCCTAGGCGAGCACTCTGCCATTGGGGATTGAATTAATAAACCCCCCTTTCCTTGAAGCCCAACACGGACCTTGCCCAGAAATTGCCAAGTTGGCGGCCCGTCCGGAAGACCCAGTCCCCAGTCTGCTCACCGACCCGCACCTCAGCTAAATCTCCCGCCTCCCCCTCTCGATCGGGCAACCAAACCGCCCCGATTTCCCGCCCCACACCCGAAAACCCAAAGTTTCTCTCCGCGGCCCAATCACAGCCCCGTGCCTGTCCCGGTTCCTCTGTTTGTTTCGCGCTTGTACCTGGCACAGACCACACCTTGTCCACTGTGGGTCTCTCCTTTTCACCTTCGTCTCCCGATTGCCTTCCGAAAGAAGCATTGACCCCACTCGCTTTTCCCCCGACAGGAATGGTTTCTTTGCTGAGTTGGGATTGGTATTTTTCCGACGTTTGGTTAGGGGCGGGGCGGAGGGATACGAGGGGGGAAATGGGGGAGGGTGGAAGGAGTATCTGGTTTGGGGAGAGCGTGGCTTGCCGCTTCCACCACTTACACCCACTTGACAGAACAAGGGGGTGGAAATTCTGCATGTCAGGGACACCGCAGACAGGCGCCATGTCTGAGTTTAGTCCCGTCCTTTTTTCTCATCTGATTCTTGCTTTTAAAAGAGCCGCTGCCCCTCGTGGCTCCTCTCAGCTGGTCTCCCCTTGCTCCGAGAGATCCAACCCTACGGAGTCCGTTCCTTCATCCCCAGCTTCTTTGCTGAAAGTCATTCATTGAGGTCACTATCCTAAGCAATCCTTTGAACCGGCTAGTCCAGTTCCCGCATCTCGATCGTAGGGAACATCCCGTTGCTTACTCCAAAAGCACACCATCCGAGGGTCATTCATTTATTTCCTCGCATCAACAGTTCTGCGGGCTATTTTTAGCCAATTTTCCGGTATAGCACGTACTACACAGTCGTCTTTCGTTGTCGACTAGCCGCTGTCCCCGGGTCCCTGTCCTTTATATCGTGCTGTTTATCCACACGGACATTCTTTCACTCTACTCGAGTCTTACATACACGCAACTAAAAATGCATCTCTCGAGCACCCTGGCCCTCGCGGCTCTGACCGGCAACACCCTCGCCGCAACCATCGGCAAGCGTGCCAACCTGCCCCGTGAGGAGGACTGCACCAACACCGAGGTGGTGACCATCACCAGTACGGTTACGGCTTCCGGCTCCCCCACCGGCGCCCCCCAGGCCCCCAAGGCTGCCATCACACCCGAGTCCAGCTCCGAGGGCACCACCTACGCCGAAACCCCCGCTCGCGACGACACCTCAGGCGGTGACGGCTCCTACTCGGGCTCCGATGACTCTACCTCCACCGGCGGCGGCAACTCCACCAGCTCCCTCTCCACCAAGAAGGGCTTCGCTTACAAC
Source organism: Microascus cirrosus (assembly GCA_030271035.1). NCBI lineage: Eukaryota > Fungi > Ascomycota > Sordariomycetes > Microascales > Microascaceae > Microascus > Microascus cirrosus. Next base: position 121,646 of record JAMBUN010000338.1, on the reverse strand, counting down.
GACGCCGATATCGTCAACTCGCTCATCAAGGGTGGTGCCGACGGCTCGTGGGCCTACAACTGGGACTCCAACGACAACGGTCTCGACTCGTCCGTTGAGTTCGTCCCCATGCTGTGGTCCGACGGCGAGGAGCACGTCTCGCGCTGGGACTCCAACGCCAAGGAGATGCTCGACAAGGGCGCCACGTGCCTCCTCTCCTTCAACGAGCCCGACCATCAGGAGCAGGCCAAGATGGACCCAGAGGCTGCCGCCGCTGCTCACGCCAAATACATGAACCCGTACGGCGACAAGGCCCGCATCGGCGCCCCTGCCATCACCAACAGCAACCTGGGCGGCGAGGGTGTCGAGTGGCTCGAGAAGTTCATCCCAGCCTGCAAGAAGCAAGGGTGCCAGATCGACTTCTGCGTTGCGCACTGGTACTCGCCCGCCGACGACCTCACCTCGCTCCAGAAGCACCTCGAGAAGGTGCACGAGCTCTGCGAGGACAAGCCCGTGTGGCTCACCGAGTTCGCGCCGCAGGGTGATGAACAGGCGTCCGTCGAGTTCATCGGCAAGGCTCTTCACATGATGGACGTCGACCTGCCGTGGGTAGAGAGATACTCGTACTTCATGGTCGGTGGCCCCAACGGGAGGCTGACGGAGGGTGATTCGCTGAGTGCCGAGGGGCAGGCGTACTTTGAGGAGAGCTAGGTTAGGTTCCCATGCTTGTCCTTTTAAGCTTCTTGTACACTCTTTTCTCTAGGCGGAATTGAAGTCGTGTCCGTCTGTGTTTTCTACCTCATTCACTTCTTGGGTTATAATAATAGCCCCTGGAATCACTCGTTTTCCAATTATATAGGGACGGTTAGCCGATCGTTCTCCTTCGATGCTTGTCCTCTCTTCAGCTTGCTTTAAAACAACACCGCCTCCCCCCCGGGGGTGCCCTTTGGACCAGTGGCCAAGCAGGGGGTTTCTCTTCTCGCCTTTCGTTTATATCATTGTATCTGGGCTCGGATTGGGAAACTTGGAATAGGATAGGGTTAGGGATATAGACCACTTTATAGAAACGAGCACACGAATCAAAAAAACTGATCGGGAGCTAAACTCCCCTTTCTCACGTTTGCGTCTTGGCCGTTGTCTCTTGCTCCGACCCTGGAGTCTCACCCTCCCGGGGGAAGCCCTCCGAGAGGATAGAGGAAGCGAGACATGTATCATAGATGTACCCTCTCTCCCACTTCAGCAGCTGTCGCCCATCAAATGTGAAACAACAAGGCAAAATTAGCTAGCCACCGGCGTGATGTACTCGATCGCTGTTGTCGCACTTATTTCGCACTACGCAATACGCACTAAGGTCTATAGTATGTACAGTCTTTCGAACTGAAACCACTCTCCTCATAACCCCGAAATCCATCGACGACGGACCCTTCTTCCTGGTGAGCATTCATTGCTCGAACTCTCTCGCTCCCAACCCCATGTCCGATGGAGCTCTGACATCCCGCGGGGGTCTTCCATGCCATCCGCCCCTAGTATTGAACACATAAATAATCCCAGTCGTATCCAAAAGCTCACACCAAAACTGTCATACTAGAATCAAAATCGCCGTTAGAAAACAAATCGCAACCGCAATCCAAAACGCCGCGCAATGCCGTCCACATGCACACATAACCAAAGTGTATCCAAGATTCGTAAGTTCCCCTGGAACCCATCAAGAAGCAAAAACACCCATGTCTATCCGAACCGAGACTTCGAGCCTGATGTTACCACAACCGAGCCCATGCTGAGATTATGCCGCTGCTTCCGTGGTCCGTAACGTGACGACACGTGAAGTGAGTAAGAAACTAGAAAGAAACATTATCCGGGGTCCATCGCGGGTATTAGCCAGGCCCGCCAAAGCCACCGCGTTATAAGAGTCGAACCGGTTCGCACCGCTCATCATTCCCCTCTGGATTGAGTCCTGGTCAAAATTCGGAACTTGTCTCGTAGCTTATCCGCCACCTTTGCGCGGTGGCTGCGATCGCTGTCATCATGGGATGGGCTCCAGTCCCGCGTCTGGGCTTCTGAGCGGCGGAACTGCCTGAGTGCCTGGATGCGCTCCTCGGCCGACGCATGACGGAGCCGCGCAAGATCAAGGAATCTTGACATCCTTCGCCGTTGAGAAGTAGAGGTAGATTCATCCTGTGCGCCGTCTAACTCGAGGGGCGGGGGCATGCTGGCCGTATCATCACTAAGGGTTTCGCCGCGTTCATCGTGTGGTCGGAGATCGAAGCGACTAGACTGGTGTTAGCTATTCCGATGCCACTCTACAAATAAACGGCATTATACTCACCATAGGGGACATGTTCCGGACACGTTCGTCAACCACGGGTCAACACACGCGGGGTGGAACTTGTGGCTGCACGGGAGGACTCGCACATCCTCTCCGACGGTGAAGTCCTCGGTACAGATTGTGCAGCCCACATTATCGCCACCATCATCCCCTGACACCTGCGTCACCACTGCCGACGGACTCAGCTTCCCGCCGTCTTTACTCTCCGTTTTGGTTAGTGTTGCCATGGGGATAGCTGATGGGGAGGTGACAGTCGGTGGCGAGTTCCTTGTGTCCGCCGCGGCAGGTGCATCTCGCGCCTGTGGTCTGTCGTCACCAGTCCTACTCGATCGCCGAGACTCCGCATCGGTTTGGGTCTCAAGATCCGGGTCACGCTTGGCCGGCGGGGACCCGCCAAACTTGACAATCGGCAAGGTATCGAGAACAGCCCTTGCGATCCCCTTAGCCCTGCTCTGAGCTGGGCGGGTCCCGTTTGCGCTCCGCAAGCCGTATCGTTCAGGATATCGGTGGGCGCGGACGGTGCCAGTACCGATGATTACCAGAAATAACAGGGTGACAAGTCCAGTAATGCTGTACAGCACACTCATGGCGACCGCCGAGGTTGTACCCCTCGACGCCGCCGACTCATCGCCCGGCACCTCGGTGACGTTCCCAGATATCGCGACGTGCACATTGTCATCGTCCGTAGTGTCATTGAGAAATACCAAGGCCTGCTGAGCGTCACCCGAATCAATCATGGTGAAGATGCTCTCGAAGATCAAATCCGTACCCTCGAGGGCACATCCGTTCCCGGCCAAGCTGTACAGCACAATGGCCATTGGCCTTGTTTCCATAACCCTGTTCACCATCTCGTCGGGAGTGACGTCGCCATCGCCGCTTGGTTCGTCACAGGACAGGTACGCTATCTCGTCAGACGCGTCATCGCGGTCCTCGTCGAAATTCCCGGCGTCAATGTGTACCATATTTCCCTCAATCGTGACGGTCTATGGTAGAAGGCTAGGTTAGCTGCGGAGGTAAAAATGGCTCTGAGGCAGATTGGTCAGGAAACAGAGCCGATGTAGAGAGAGAGGATATTCCCTCCCCGCCCCTCGTCGTCGTTCGCGCTCCCTGCGCCACCCTTCATTTCGGGGATGTAAGAACATACATCTGGGTTGTCCGCCTGATCGTCCTCCGCCGCCGTAGTCAACGGCACAACGAAATACTGGTAGGCGTAGTCCTCCCCACCGACGGTCGACAGTGTCATTCCCAGAGCCACATCACTGGCCCAGTCAGGTATTGTGTCCTCGGATCTGATTTTGGCGTCTTCGGCGGCGGTGAGGGAGGCGAAGAGGGCCAGCGCTGGGATTAGAAACGAGTAGGCCATCTTCGTGACGCGGTCGACGGTCGACGTCGCCAGCGCGTGCTCGGAAGATGGTCTTCACTTCTATCTCTGGAGTCTCTTCTTTCCTCCTCCCTCAGCATGTATTAGTCGGGTGGGGGCTTGTGTGGAGGGGGAGGTGGATGAGGTGGTTTTCGGAGATTAAGAAGATGGGGAAGAGCGGGACGGGAAAGACTGGGCGCCAGCGGGTAGTGTATGCAAAGGACAACAGCGGGAAGACAGGGTACAGAAGGTCGATGTTTCGGGAGACTGCGATTAGTGTCGCATATGAGGACCGGATGGGCCCGGGGTCGTAGAGCATTTCGCTGGGTACGATCAGTCGTGATCGACAGACCCGACACTGGCGCTCCGTAAATGCAGGCTGGTAGAGATGGTCCGGATGCGACGGGGGCTGTCGGGCGAAGCTGAGCCACAGACACGACGGAGACTATTGGGGTATATGTCCGATGCCTGAACAAGGACTAGGGAGTCACTGGTGATGGGGGGATTGGCGATCGCGTTGCCTCAAAGGCGTACGAGAGTGTAAGGACCTTCTTGACTTGTGACATGGGCTCCGTGTGTTCAGAAGCAGGGGAGGAGGCCGGATGGTAGCCTCAAATGAGTACGGAACAGCCGTTTTCTCTTGAGGAAGGAGGAAAGGAGAGAACGTGATTCCAAAGGGAGGGTCGGACTACGATGACCGGCAGGTGCAGCCCTGTCCCAAGTTGAGGGTGAAGAATGCGGGTATTCATGGGAAAGTGCGGGACATGCGGAGAATTGGCAAGTCTTAGTGAGCACACCCCGGAAAGGACCCATGTACTTGTACGCGAAATGATGCAGGCGCTAGCCTGCTGGCTCCGTACTCTGACATTTCTGGCCGGGGTTTGTGAGCCCAGCAGCTGCGCTTGTGGATTCGAGTGCCGGTCCCGAAACACCGGCGGGAAGGTCCAGGCCGCACCTCCTCAGCTCTAAGCTCGTCCCCACACAGCATCAAGTGTCCAGGATCCATGTTTATGAGGCCTCGTTCCTTGGGCTAATATAGCGCTGGATCTGCCTCTTCCTACGAGGTATCAAGTCCCAGGAAACGAGCCCAGGACAATCCCAAGGGCTACTCTTGGCCTCGACTGGACGCGAAACATGCTTGGACATGGGAGCTACGTTTGCGGCACCCTGAGACGGACGTAGCCAATGCCAGGTCATATTTTGGCACACTGCGGGTTTGTGGCTCAGGGAGCCAAGCCGCGGGGACGTCCAGCCAAGCCGATCCTCTGTTTAGCGGTGTCGGGCGGGTGGGGGGTTTTGCCTCCGCCGTTAACCGCCAAGACAGCAGTCCGTCATCATACGTAAACGCCCTGAAGAAAATTGCATGCTGCTGACGGCGCGATGTGGTCTTGGTATACCTTGCGTTACATCTCATCCAATCGCCGACATTTTATTTTTCGCCTTTTTTTCCTGTTTTTCTTTTTTTTTTTTTTTTTTTAAAGAGGCGGTGGTAAGAACCTGACACGTCATGCGGCTGACATGGGATGCGGTCCAAGTTGACGAAGCTGACATCCTCATCTACTACTGCAAGCTGTTATCAAACATACGTTTCCAAGAGAGCTGATGGATCATGATCCAGACACTATACCCCTTCCACCTGTTGGATCGCCTCGGGCATCAAGCTAACTCCGATCCTCCGCCAAAACAAACCACGGACCCCGTAAACAATAACAACAAAATCCTCCGGTCCGGCCTGTGACGGCAGGGACGGCCGCCGAGCCGGAGGTTTTCCTCTGAAGTGTTTGATCTCCACTGACTGTCAATGGCGATCGGCAGCTTCTCCGTCTCGAATGCAAAACGCGGTTCCACATCTCAGCCACTAGATAGTCTAAATATTGGGGCCCTTGATATAAGGAACTAGATTGATGAGTGAAGTCCTTGTGTTTTACATCGTGGTTGGGAGAACGTGCGATGGGGGGGACGGGTGTAAATAGGGCGGGATGGAGGCTCAGCATTGGAACATACTCGTATCACTGCCTCTCTGCTTGCATCTCTTGCCCAGGCCGTATTATGCACCTCTCAAAACTTCTTGCCAACAACGAACTTATAGGATCCCTTAATTCCGGTAGCAATGGAGAGAATGCGGGTATGAGCGAAACACAGACATATAAGCCCGCCATTCCATAGCATGCACCGCCGCCGCACCCAACACAACGCACGTTTGAGAAACCCCAAGATCACCACGGCGATCCGCCCGCCCCAACCAGCGCTTTTTTGTTTTCTCACGCTGCTCTTACGGTCCGTGACCTACCCCTTTCGGAAAGCCTCCTAGCCTCTCGCATCAAATTTCCTTGTCAGTCGGCTTTCTCCGAGCTGGTCGAAACGACGATCGATAACGTGTTGTCCATGCTATATTAGTATTAAGGTTAAAGCCTCTCCTCATTTCGGGCTCGCGACTTCAGGAGAGCTTGACGTTCCTTTCCCCCTGACGATCCTGCAACTTTGGCGTTTTTCGAGAAGGCAAATGTGGAGTTCCCGCGCACATCAATTGGTTTTGGTGATGGCATGGTGAGAGGGACTGGATTGTGGACTTCTAGAAAGAACTTGATTCCCGGCTAGGTTCTGTCGGTGTGATCTCACGAGCCTGTCCATCGAGTGCCTGGAAACCAAACATTCCGAGAGGATTTGCCCGAGTCTGCGTCGCAATGATTTTCCTTTGAAAGAGTGAGAGCATAACAATGGATCCGAGACTCTAGGACGTCATCGTACGAGCGATCCAGGGAACCGTATAGGCTTCGCAAATGGAAGTGTGCCTCGCACGCTTTCATACCCGGCTTCATGTTTCCACCTCCGCGCCTTCCACGTCAGTCATAGCCTGGCCTTTGACTGGGAATATTCGGAATCTTCATCTATCGTGAAGTATGGGAAGATGGACGACAGTAGTTCCCGTTCCGTGTTGTGTTCCCGTAGACATCGAGATTCATGTAAGGTCGGGTCCACTCGACGAGCAACACATCTAAATCTCCTCCATCTCCTCCAAATCATCTAGCACTGGAAAGTCCCCAACTTCTACTCTTTCCGGCCTCACAAAAACCCCATGCTTCAAGCTCTCCTCCTGACCCCAATACCTCTTCCCGCCAATCTCCCCATCATTTTTCCCCACTGGCTCATCCAGCCGGACACCAACCCACGGCCCTACCCCCCCAGGAATCTCCGCCACCTCCCCGACGTACATCACCGTACCCCGTTTGGTGTCCTCGCTCCCCACGCGGCACCGCTTCCCGGCCTCGATGCCGCGCTCGCTGACCTCGCGTTCGAGGGCGGCGATCTTGGCGGCCTCGTGGGAGGGGGCGTCCGGGTTGAAGCGCCCGAGCTTCTGGGCCTTTTTCCACGCGAGGACGGAGTCGGTCTTCTGGGCGTATTCTTCCACGGGCATGACATACTTTTCAACGTTAGAGTAGTCGTTGAAGTTGGGGCGTGCGGACGCAGGACGGAGATCGGCGATCTGGGAGGGTTAGCGTCTTAGTCTGGGATCATCGTATCGGTGGAGTCACGGAGCTCATGAGAATGTAAGCCTAGTGGTGATGACATTGGACGGTCGACCTGACGACATCATCTGAGAGCATCGCTCTCATCTCCTCAAACCAGGCTCCCCGGACAGTCCCAGAGCTCAAGCCTGAGCCCGCCGACTTCCCAAAATAAAATAAAATAATATAATATAAACAAGGCCACAAACTCACATGGATCTCGCCGCCCTTAGCAAGCGGAAACGCCGAAAGCACCGTCCCGTCCTCGTCCTCCACCTCCATGCTCACCCTCTCCCCCGGGCCCGACCGGTACTCCAGCCTCTGCTGCGACGGCGGGATCCCTGTCACGGACTCCATCTTCGCCTTGAACTGCCCCACCGTCCACGACGGCGTCACTCGCCGCTCCGAGGCGGAGTAGTCCGAGATAACGTACAGTGGGATGTCAGCCATGGTCGGTGTTCCGGTTTGGGACTTGGGTTGGAAGACGTGGTGTTGGGCGGGTGCGCTGAGCCTTAGGGATCAGCTTTGCCGGCTCAAAGTTGGGACCGCTCCTATTATTTGCTGTTCGTCGAGCCGAGTGTCTGGTGTCTTGAGAATCCGCTCGTCCTCTGAGTGAGAGGTCTCGGAGAGGTCGGGTGAAGTCAATCGACGACGTCAATGATGGCCTTATACGAACCCGTAGAGATAGTATTCACGACTTTCCTTGACCGATGTAGCAGCAATAAGCTTTGTTCTTTAATTTCTCCCTACCACTGATTGTTTGATAATCGTCTCTCGTTGCCTAGCTCCTGTCGAGAGACGATGACCTTCCAAAAGGTTCGCAGTAGTCACGTGATATACCCGCTCACAAACTCGCCGATCTCGATCCCTGAGAGGCGCCTCAGAACTACCATAATCCAACCTCTGTTCATAGACATTGTGAAGACCCGACCCTCTTCTCCCGTGCTATTTTCGGAGTAGTAACATGGCCACTTCCCCTATCCGGGATCTGTGAAGACTAGGCGTTCACACGCAAGCTAGACGAAGCTCTCCGCAGACGAGCAGAGGCCTTGCTCCACCACCTTGTCCTCTCCAACGACCCTGGAATGTGAGCTCACGTTTTACAGTAGACTCAAGTTCTCGTTTAGACCTTCCTTGCATAACACCCCGAGGGCAAGGTCAGCCCCGACGGCCCAACCCCGCCGAACCGTCTGCCAACACCCTCGCAGGTAGCCGGTGAGGAAATGCTTGGGAGAACACGAGCGTCACAGTGGCGTCGAGCCTACATCCCATCCCCGGGGAAACGGACCCGTACATTCCGGTGCCCTCTGAGATATCTCCAGCCTGTGCGAGCTAAGGAGAGGCACTCCGCCGTTCCAGGTCCTGCTCATTGCTTTTCGCGAACCCTGTCTCTGTTACCCCAGGGTTTCACTCTGCAGGACACAGCCCTGTCGAATATGAACCAGCAGACCGAGTACTTCAAAGCCACAGTAGACCTTTAATGCATGATATTACCGTTCGGAAGGGCTGGGAGGCGCAGGAGGGGATCAAGGAGGATGGTCGGGTCAACTAGCTCGCATTCGCGGCGTTTCCCCCATGTCTTCGTGGACCACACCGATATTTCGCAGTTCGGCATCTGCTTCTATCCCCCGGGTGCAGTACGGGTTTGCGCGTTGTCTCCACGTCCCTGGATGAGTCTCCGCCTCAACTCCAGCCCAAAGGCCTCACCACTCACACGCCCTCTGTGAAACTCATCGCACCCCACCAGGAACCCCGGATTTCATTGGAGGTGCTAGCTCCTCCCCGCTACTCCTTGCTACAATGTCCTTGTGAGCTACCACGTGGCTGTCGTGGCGGATCGATGGTGGCCCATCTTGCTGCGAAAGGGGTAAGCAAAGGCAGCAGGATCCCGACGAGGCGTCACCGCCAACTTCGGCTCGATGCAAATGTTTAATGGTTCTTTTGGCGCCGCAAGCCCTTAATTACGGGCATACCCTTCCGTAGCCACCCCTCCCCGGGGTGAGCTTTGGTGTTGCCCTAGACAAGCCCGAGATGTGGCCTCAGCCTCACCATGACACTGCTCCGGGGCCACCCCCGGGGGGAACACCTATGCATAGAGGTTGTCAGGAGACGTGTACGATACCGCCTGGATTATCCGTCGTCCCCACGTAGTACTGTCCCACCGCTTGGTCTATTAGCCACGCGCCTCTTTGGGTACGAGCGGATAATGATGGGTGGTTGATAGCTGACCGCTCCACCCAGAAGCAGCGGTTGCATATAAAGGAGCCAGGATCAGGCCCTCAAGCGAAGCACTCAAACCCCCAGGAACCGCTGCATCTAAAGGCTGTTGTAGATGTACGTGGGCGTGGTGGACGTCTGGATAGCTCCCGGACAGTACCGGCCGTTGGAAGAATGCCCCAATGGAGTCAGATGATCAGGATAGAGAACATCTCCCTTCGTGGCTGCCTAGCTGGCCCACCGCCCTTCCCCGCCCAAGTCTCCTCTGGTTCGTTTGCCTCACAAACCTCCCGCCTCTGACTGTAAGATAGGACGGCCTGTCAGTGGACACAACAGACCGACAGCGGAATCGATGCAGGTAAACGTCAGATTTCGCGCGAAGCATGCCCGACCCCGTTTGTCCTCCGTGAGCGAACCCAAAATCCCGTCAAACGGGCCAGACATGGGAAGATTAGAGAATAACAGAGAAACTTGTTGCCCGGGCCGCTGCGTCAACTAGGCTGGATCATCCTTTAAATCGCGGCATTCATCTACTTCCCGTCTAGATCTTCGCAGGTGTCCGTGAAAAGCTGATCGGATGACGCCGACATGTGAATGGAGTTCGCTTGTATCTCCTCGCGGTAGGCCAGGCCAATTCATAGAGATACTCTTCACCGCGTGTTTCCTGCAGCTAAGGGAAGGGGCAGGGCCAACACAGAAGAAGCGGGATCGGATGGTGGTCATCTATTTCAGCTCCGCAAGACGGCATAACCGGATAGGCCTTGCTGCACACCTCCGCCGCATCATGCCACTCTACCAATGTATCTGGTACTAGCTGGAGATATGATTTCCCGATCAACCGTTTGGCTCGCGATACGCTCACTCACATGGATATCTACACAACGTATCTTGGGAGTTCACTTCCTCGTGGGGTAAATGTTGTCGCTCAAGGGGATTGTGATAGCTCACAACTTACCGTGGACTCGGGTTTGTTCCGCGTCACCGCTATCCATTCTCTTTTAGGCCTTTCCAGAAAGATATATGTAAGGTGATGAAAAGAGGGGAGGTCGTGTTCTGTACGTAATGTCGCATACATGACAAGGAATGTCTCCCTTCTACATGCAAACCCGGAAATCCACAACCGCGTGGAACGTCTTCTCATACCTCATCTCCTGGAAAGCGCCGTTCTCTACTCCTGGCATTATGGCTGCCAGGATCTGCGGAGCCAAGTACGGGGCCGAACGCATGCCTGCCTCCCGAAATTAGTAGGAATCGAAAAAGCAAGCAGCGAATGGACCTTGCCATAAACGCCACGCCGCAGGATTCACCTGGTAATACTTGCATTTATTAAGACTAAGGCAAACTTCGGACGTCTCTGTATACATTCTAGAATATGCGTAAGCCCGAGGAAACAATTAACAATAGAAAGGCGCAAGGAGTACCAAGAAGGAGGCAGTGATCCTGGCAAGGGGCTTGCATTCAAGCAGGCGCCTGATGCCCGATCCCGATCCTTGAGAATCGGTTGGTTTTCCTACGTCGATGGTTTCGTCGACCTGACCTCAGCAAACCTGCAAGGAAAACAGCGGCCGACAGTTTTTACGCCTGAAGTGTGACCTTCCCCTCCATTCACCGCCATGTTGGTTCGCCATGGATGCATGCACCTGCCTTCTTTGTGCGACTTGAAGAGAATTTTCCCTCGGACCTGTCTAGCATGTAAGTTATCTGAGGAAGAAACCTTGCATCGTACGTCTCTTAGGAATGGTCTCTAGTAGATCTTGTTCATGCTGTGCTTTACCCAATATCTTGGCGTTGTGGGGATACGGTTCGGTGGGGGTTCAAAGGAGCCCAAGTCCAAGCTAAAAGACGATGTGTGATGTTATGTAAAGATAGATATTGAGGGCGTCAAAGACTTCTCCAGCCAAAAGAAGACCTAGGGAAAGAGAACCGAGAATGATTAAAGGACAAGACACACGGAGGTGCTCCTCTAGACGATGTAAGTGAGGCCAGGCATGTTCTCTGCCGGGAGAACTAAACGTTATGACAACCCTACAAACATGCGAATTTGAAACCCGAACTAGAGGACGAAGGGACCGGCTTGACAAGGATCAGGGGCCCAAAATCAATATGTGGGCGTATGCGGGCGGCGATGGCATTTCCGGGCGCGACGTAGTAAATGAAGAACATGGGCTGCAAAAGATTCATGAACTAACGTACGCAAAAACCAGTTCATGACTTCACTGATGGCCGTTAGGGATGAAAGCTCGTGCACACCTGCTAAGAGTTGTTACCTGTATAGGGCGGATGGAGACAATACGATGTTGTCGATCCCGACATCGAGTGGTCGGTAGCGGGATAAATACATGATGCGCAGTCGAGAAACTCCATCGACGGCACTGGCCGTTCCGGAGATGGGTAGCCTTGGTTGGCCTGAGCTATCCTAGCTAGCTCTTCGAACTGGGGGAAAAGGCTCCCGAGTCTCAGACTCCGGGAAAACGCCGTAGAAAGCCGGCAAAGGACAAGCTGCTTGCGTCGAAGTCGCGGGCTCGAGGAAGTAGGGAGAAACAGTTTCGTAAAGAAACAAAATGGTTGTGATTTGCCCATGAAATCCCTGATGTGAGGCCGGAAGATTGCCCACACGGCAGAAACTGTTTGAAGATTGGCCTTACTGTGCAGGCAACCGATGAAGGAAAAAGCAGGATGCGTGAATGATCGACCTTGTGGGGCTGGAGGCCACCATGACTTTTGTGCTGTCAAGAACGGTTCCACTTCCTCCGGCGCCCAGGAACCTCATGTTTCGCCCTTTTAGGCCTCGTGCATTTCCTGGTTCTGGGTGAGAGTGCGTGCGCTGCATCGGTTTCGATCTCCTTGCCTCGAGCCCTGGTCCCTGACACTTCCTGTTGCAACGGACAGGGGATTGCTCACGAGGTCCAAACTCTCGTCCCCCAACCACCCAAATCTCTCTTTTGGTTCCGGGCCCAGAACTGAGGGGCTTGAGTGTGTGAGGTCATACAGACAATACTGCAGAGGCAGAGGTTGTCTTGAAGTCTGTCAAGCCTTGTTAAAGGTAACATAGCTTGGAGAAGAGTTCGTTGGAGACGGCAAGCATTACGTGCGCCTGGCAAGAAATGAACGAGGTACGGAACTCTGGGAGCACATAGAACCTTGCGATAGGAAAGCATTCGAGTTCGCCGAGGAGAACAGCCAGGTACGCTGCGAGTATATCCCGAGCGGCTGGTGAATGACAAGAAACTTGATGTTCGGATACCCCTGAGTTCACACACCAAACTCAAGTTCAGACAGGGTCCGTAAGGCACAACAAGGGAAACAACTTCCAGGAGGCACAGCGTAGGGAGAAGCGACAAGCAGCAAGCTCCCCCAAAAACCGTCATCCATGTTGGATCGCCAACCGGTCGGGTGAGAGGGCGTGCGTATATCGGTAAGCGAGAATATAACCAAGCGGGAGCAAAGAAGCCGAGAGTTTGGTGGCAAGGGCGATGTTAGCGCGGTGATCACGATCCATGGAGGGCGTGTTCGGGTATGAAAGCAAGTCGCTGTTCGTGTTCGATCACACGACACTCAGGAATATCTTGCGACCCCTGATAATAGGAAGTCGCAAGGCAAACCTATGACACCCATAACATACAGGCTGACCGCCAGTTCCGTGACGGACGCCAACCCACCATCGGCTCCAGGGCTCCTTCCGTGCCTCGAGTCTAGAACAGTGCTACCGTCCATGCGTTCCGCCGGACACTTTTCTATGTTGGGGTGGCAACTTCCGCGCCAAGAACGTCCCGAGAGTGCCGGTTAGACGTTGCAGACTCCCTGCTCAGTTGAAGTACTTCATACCTCTACAGATACATTGGCCACCAGGATGGGCCCCACCTTGCACCAATCCCGAAATGGAAAACTCGACCTCGCGATGACTTGCGTACTTTCGGTCCTGCTAATCTTGAAGGGTACGGGGCTTGCTTCAACAGGAGGTGCAGCTGTGCTACAACACCAAGCAGCCTTAATTGTGACAGGACGCTAGTGTTACATCTTATTCCAGCACGCGGTGCCCAACCTCGGGCTCCTTGCCGAACGGATCATGGTTCGGCAGACGATACCTAAAAAGTTTTGAAGATTGACGTTCTCAAGGGACGCCCCTGGTTCTACTGCTTGTGTATAATCTATGGAGAGGTCAGGTATCGGGACGAGCTACCTAGGTACAGATGGCTTCAAGCTGAGATTTTGGGTATCCGGGAAGGTGCAAGCCAGGCCACAATGCATCGTGCAGGAACGAACTGCCGCTGTTGGGCAGGAGGGATTGGCTTGATTGCTCAGTTTGTAGGGTCGAGTGGCTGGCAGTTCATTTCGTATTTCCAATACGGAGGATCGATGAGCTTCCGCGCATGAAGCCCCTCGTCCATCGTGATTATCGTGCCTCCGTTCTGGGAGTGTTGCGTTGTTCGTTCGGCGCACAGACGCCCCTCGCACCCTCGCCCGACCCCAGCGGTTCCTCCGATGATCCTACCCGGGTTGAGGACCTTGAACAACAGTGGTGTCGCAACGGGGCTGTTGAAAATGCTGCGTCCGCAGGACCCTTGGCGCCCCCAACGGCCCAAGCTCTGGGGTCTGGCTTCCCGGATCCTCAGATGATCGGTTTTGGTTCGCCTCCCCGTTCCTGCAGCTGTCAAACCGAACGGGATATATTTCCCCAAATAGCTTCCAAAACCCGGATCGAGTGGGACAGGTCGGCGATCTTCGCCACAGTTAGGGTCGTAGCGACGCCCATGGCCAACCTGACACAACTGTCAAGCAACGGCGGATCCTGCCTTCGCGATGGAGACACTTAATTTTCCAGTAACCCAGCAAACTTCTGGAAGGGGCTGAGGCGGCTGGCCACCCTGTCGGGAGATAAGTCTGAAAATTGGGCGGCCGCCCGACTTAAACAGCCTTCAACCGCCACGGAACATTATGCGGCGATCGGGACAACGACCCAACTTCTGACGCAGTCTGGTCTTGGGGTGGCTCAGACCCAATGCTGGCGGCACCACCCGCTGCTCCCGAGCCCCCAAGAGGTGGTCCGCCTACCGGAGGCGAGCAGGGGCCTTGCCGGGGTCCCCATGTACACGAGGTGAGATACCACACCGGCACCGCGTTTCAGTGTCAACCATCACACGCGCAGCCCAGGGCCCTCCATGCCTTTCCACGAACGGGCGAAGTCAGGGCGGTCAGATCCTGCGACATACAGCTGGTGCAGACTGGGAGGAAACGGAACGATTCTCCACAAGGCTCACTGAACGCCGAAATCTAAATTTCGATTGCACTCGCAACATCTCCGAACGCGCATTGCTAATGAGTTCGACGTCCTTGTGGGCTTAGGTTCTCGCTTGGACCCCGCATGACATGGGGGCCGAGCCCTCTTACCCGCTATTGACTTGGCCTTAAGAAGATCGTCGTGATTATTTGGGGTTTCGCCATAACTTCGACCGTTATGATCGGGGTGACGACGCTCTTTCCGTTCTGTGGGCGTACATGAGGCCCTGAGCATAACGGCCACAATATTTTCCGCCTGGTATCGATCGGCGGAGCATGAATATCAAATCTCGCTCTGGCCATGGCGGGCCGTACCCTTTTTTGTAGGCCTCCTTTTCTCTTTC
This sequence comes from Microascus cirrosus, assembly GCA_030271035.1. Classification (NCBI taxonomy): domain Eukaryota; kingdom Fungi; phylum Ascomycota; class Sordariomycetes; order Microascales; family Microascaceae; genus Microascus; species Microascus cirrosus. The sequence goes on along the minus strand of JAMBUN010000338.1, from coordinate 106,637 downwards.
GTATCCCTCCAAAGGCGCTGCAGCCTGTGAGGGAGAATTTCCTGGTCCGGCTGTATCCGCCAAGGCAATTTCGCCCCGAAGATCTGGAGCCGATCTTCCAGCTATTGGCATGGCCTGTCCACCGTTGGGTTGGCTTCGCGTACTCTGAGCCCCGGGCCAAATACGACGTTGAAAGGCGTGGCTTGAAAATCGAACACAGTGGGACTCCGGGCGTGTCGTTATTGGGGTAGTGTATGTGCTGACACCCCTCCTGGAGGGGTGCAATGCAAACCGCTTGCTTTTCTTGATCCTTCTGCTTGGTGGGGCATCCGTCTTCTTGGACCGGAACCGCGCCAGACCCGGCAAGCATTAAGCATGAGTCTGTTACCACCCCATGGGCATCTCTAACTCATGGTTCCGTCTACAGCAATGCTTGGCATTGTCAGACACACATGGGGACATGAAAAAGTTCTAGTCGGTCTGACTGCGGATGGCTGCTCCTCAGCGCGTCTAGCCGTGCTATTGTGCCTGCTCGATGACTTACACGCAAGACCCCGGCGAGGATTACCGTGGTCTCCCATACGTCAAGCACACAAGGCTGTGCCAACCCTTCTACTTGATTTGGCCACTATCGCTGATTACTGGTTTATTCTTCTGTGGTATCGTTCCGATATTCCAGATCCCGATCCGCTTGTCTGTCCATCATATCCAGGGCGGAGCCGACTTGATTGCAGTGCCGCACACACCTTTCTCCACCCCCCTCCCCCTGCCCCTGTCCTGCACCTTCCCCCATAGGCCAGTTGTTATCCTGGGACTCCTCCAGTTCGGAGAAGGACAATTGCTGCATGATCCCCCTTGCGTGGTTTCTTCGAGGCTCCGTGATGGCCCTTGGCTTGATCTTGCGGTCCCTGTTGCCAGAGGCTCCTTCGCATCCTTGCCGTTTGATTCATCAAGCGCGCAAACTTATACATACCGCCCCTCCCAACCTTGCATGGAGCTCGAGCTCATGTCCCTGCTCAAAATTTCCCTGTTCATACCACGCTTATTTCATCATCAATCCTCTTTTTGCCACTTCCTACTCGTTGATTTAGTACTTGGAGTCCGACCCTCACCATTCTTTCTCCAAGCCTCGTTTATGGTTGGAGGGAGTAGAATGGCATAGTTTCCTGTCCTACGCCCTATCTGCAGCCTCTTCCTCCTGCAAGCCCAACTTAGCTGACATCTGTGCCTCGTGCCTCACTGAACCAGCAGCGCCTTCCCGAGCTTCCCTCAGGGTTTTCGCCTCAGCGAATTACACCCGTCAGCTGCTTCCATTGGTTCGGGCTCCACACCAATCACTGTAATGGCAATAATGCCATAGTAATACTTGGGTCTCTCTTCGTTCGCAGCTGGACCACTCCTTTTACACCTTGGAGCATACGCTGCGAGCAGCCAACCACAGACTCATCAGATCCGAGGTCGCTATCACCATCACCTACACAAGCTCAACATTTCATCGACCCTCTTGTGTTAGGAGAAAGCAAGAATACCTCTAGGTTACTGTTCATGCCCACCGCCCGCTCGTATTACCCTTTTTCTTTGTCCCTCTCTTCGCAGAACCTTTACAGACAAAACCGTTGTTCTTCGGCGCAACAGCAGCGAATCCATCCCAGGACCGTGTATGCTTATACACAAGCGCTGGTTGTGTTTAATTCTCTGGGCTGAAGAGCCAAAGAACCGAACTGCCTAGTCTCCGCTTCGACTCTCTCGACTGGGTGTTGAACAGGTCCTCCAAGAGTCTGCTCCTCTCGCACCTAAAAGAGCTGTTCAAGGAAGTGTTTACTGTCTTCCGTCCCTCTAAAGCGCGATAACCTTTCGCTCGACGAGCCAGCAACAACGGTCCTACCGTCTCGTTGAATCACGGTTCCAGCTGCTACGCGCTCTCTGAGAACGCGAGCACGCTCCTATAACATATTACCGCCACAGTGGATATCACGTCACTCCTCGAAGGTTCCGATTCGAAGGAGTCCACTGCGTCTCCTAGGCAGAGACCCCAACCATCACCCTTCTCTTCAAGCCTACCTGGACAACCGCCCACCACGGCTGTCGCACATTTCCCTGCCGTCGCATCGGCGGCGGCATACGGTGCTTCTCCCCTTTACCCTGCCGCAGGAGGAATACCTCCGCTGCAGGCTCCACCTCCAGGTGCCTTGCAATCTCGTCCCCGGACCATGCCCCCTCTTACAACGACGGCGACGGCGACAAAACGAAGCATGGGGCCACACTCGGCAGAGTCGCCGGCAAAGAAGCAGAGCAAGTGGTCGGCAGAAGAAGACGCCCTTATCATCGAACTGCGCGGTGGTGGGATGAAGTGGGAAGACATCTCCAAGCAACTACCGGGTCGTAGTGCGATCAGCTGCCGGCTGCACTACCAAAACTACCTCGAGAGACGGAGCGAATGGGATGAGGAGCGCAAGAACAAACTCGCGAGGCTATACGAAAGGTTCGTAATTGAGTCGTATTGTTATATCTAACTCTCTAGTTATTCCAGTCGGTTTAGGGGGTAGTGCTCTTTCTCCGGCGAAGTTTTGTTTCCCGCGATACGTGACTGTACTAACCACCATCCTTTTCGATGCAGGTTCAAGCCGGAAATGTGGGCCAAAGTTGCGGAAGAAATGGCTGTCCCATGGAGAGCTGCAGAAGCCATGCACTGGCAGCTTGGCGAAGCAGAAATGGCACGACGGGCTGGGGTGGTGCCTTTTACATTATCAAGCGCGAGCACGAACGAGGCGACCGGGCACCGAAGAAACTCACCATCACGCGGGTATACCCATGCGCACTCGGGGAGCCTGTCGCGGGACCCAACGAGATACGGGAGAGGCCACATTGTGGCCCCGCTGCCAGGCCGAACGATGCCTGCCCGCCGGGAAAGCATCCCGACACGGCCCCCTCCTATGCCTCCTGATACAGGAGACCGTCCACCGATGGCGGAGCTAGGACCCCATCCAGGCCTGGCACCGATCCACCTGCCTGCTGTTCCAGGGCAAGGCTCCGGAATGTTGCCTGGAATTGCGGAGTTGACGACGGGTGTGAGCCCTTACAGTACTCCGGCATACTCAGTGGGCATACACAGCGCGAGCCCGGTTCAAAGCGCCAGCGGCAGTCCTTACCTCCCTGGAATGCCGTACCATCAGCCCGCTGAGACGCTAGGCAGCTCGAAGCGTCCGGCCAGTCCTGCGTCCGACTACAGGCAGGCAAACCGAAGGAGGCATATGGACGCCCGCTACGAAGAAGGCGAGAGGGGGAATATGCCATGAATGGCCGTCCAATTAAGCCTAGAAGGGTGGGAAAGTGGGGGAGAGAAAACCGATCATGAGGCCCCGCTATCGTGGCACCCAGTTCGGTTCGGGAGCATGAGCACCAAAAAAACAAAAGGAAACAAAACCTCTCAAGGTACTACTGTATTACTTACTGGATAAGGCCAACGAAACCCGCGGGACACGGACGACGTGGGCTTCCCGCCGACGACGACACGTTTTCATGAACCACACATGACTGGCAAGCGCGGCGCTAGATCAAAAAGACGACGACTACTATTAATTCTGCTTGTGGGAGGGCGTGTTGCATGAGCGAGGATAGAAAATCATGGGGAGCAAAGAAGCCTGTTATGTTTGGGGCTTGATACCCTGCCTCTCCCAGACGAGCGGCGAAGTTGGGGGTGAATGAGGTTCGTTTGTTTTGTGCGTTGCGTGGTGTTAGGGGAACACGAAGAGATATGGCTTGGAGGACTTGAGGCGGGTATGAGGTTGGGAATGAAGTGTGTTTTGTTTGGTTCTGATTTTATTGGGCTCGCCCCTTTTTGTCCTTCTTTTTAATCCCACACACTTTCATGTTACCATATTATTATCTTATTTGATTGAATAGCTTTTCGTTTCTTGATATTGTAGTAATCTTTCTGTTCTCAGAGGGCGGTTCGGATGTCGGCTTACGAGGTGGAAAAGGGGCGCGAGTTGAGGTCGTTATTTGTTCTCGAGGCCAGGCTATTGGGATTAAAGGTGTGTTAGAGAAGTGACGGACCAAAGTTGTTGTACCATTCCACTTGCATGGCTTCTTCGTGAGATACAAGAAGGTGTGTGCTGATACCTGACTTCTATTCACCGCTTGCAGCATCTGTCGTACACACAACCCACCAGTTATCCTTTTCATATCCCCCCCGCAACACCCTCGCCCCAACAGCCTTTATATCCTCTTCTAATTCACCCTCCCTATAAAGGTGATAATACCTCTGATACGTCTCGTCTTTCTCCCCTCCCTTCCCCTTCACAACCCACGGCACAAGCAAATCCTGCTCCCCTCCCTTGTCCCACCCCCTTCGACTCCCCTTCTGCTCCAGCGCCCACACATAAACTAGCACCTCCCCTCCCTCCCTCACACATCCCAGCATCTCCGCGATAGCCTCCCGCCGACGCTCAACCGTCGAAAAGTGGTGCACCACAGCGATACAGATCGCTGCATCCGCACACCTCGTTCGGAAGGGGAGCGCCAGAGAGTCCGCGACGAGCACGTCAGCGCGCGTGCGGGACTTGGCCAGGCGGAGGAGCGGCAGGCTGTGGTCCGTGCCGAGAAAGTGGTGCGGGAGGGAGGGGAGGAGGTACTTGCCATTGCCACAGCCGAGGTCGAGGACGAGAGAGCCCGGGGACAGGGAGGTGAGGAAGGTGGTGACGAGGGGCCAGGGCTTGTGGCGGGTTGAGGAGAAGTGCGGGGCGATGATATCGTAGACGGTGTGGACGTGGGTCTGCTCGTAATGCGTTGGCGACGGCGGGGTGGGGCCGCCTTCCCGGGCCGGGGTGTCCATTTTCGGGAGGTCCCAATCCGGAAGAGTGTCTGGTTGGTCCAGTCGGGAAGAATTTGCCCGTTGAATGCGAGGGAGGGAGGAGGCGGGGCAAGCCGTTGTGTGGGATGGCGAATGGGCGGGGAGCATGCTTTTCGTGTGACGGGCCGGGGCTTTTGGGGAGCGTAGAGGTTTGTGAGGTGCCCCGGTGTGATGAGCGGGAAACGAGGGGAGTTGATAGAGTGAAGTTTGAAATAAGGTTTGATGCTGTTTCGGTTCGCCCAGGTGCGGGTCGCCCCGCCGGGAATGTTCCATAACTCTGATTGGGCTGTGTCCTTGGGGAAAGGCCTGGTGTGCACTTGTGGGGTCATTTAGCGGTCTCGGGTCTCCGGGATATTTAGCGTCCCTCCCGAACATGGAAGCATTCTGGCGCAGATGGGGCTTGGTAAATGTTCCGGGCGCATATAGGGCGTGGGAGCCAAGCCAATTCCTGGTAAGTATTCTCGGCTCCTGGATAATACTTGAGGAGCCTAAACTTTGCACGACGGCCAGGGGAATAAGCGAGGTCCAGAATCCTGGAACGAACGAGTAACGCAGGATACCCGTCGAGATCCCGTTTCGAGTTTCGAGATGGGCACGGGACCCTCGATGCTCCGCGCGTCGAAACGTGATTTTCCCTCGATTTGCTACGCTTTTGCCGGAGGATCCAGGCTAGGCTGTGCTGAGGGTAGGAGTGTGTCTCATTTTGCTTCATGCTGAAAAGGGGACCCATTCGAGATTATGAGGCGGATTGGGGAGGTGATACTGAGCGGGTGGTGCGCAAGGGGTGTCTAGCGCCCGGCACTCCGGATTTGTGGGCGTCTTCCGAGATGCGATAGCGCCCGAATTCGGGTGCCCGGTCGGGGGAGAGAGCCGAACCTGAAATGTGATGCGGCAGGGGTTGGAACGCTCTCTGTGGAACGAGCGGATCCTCCCCTCCCACCACAGGATGCCATCCTGGTGGTTTATAATATCGAGTATAATATTACTATCCACGCCGAACTGTACCTTCCACGAACACTCTAACCACCACCCCCCCACCCCACCCACACCGGGGGCGGTTCCCCTTTTCGAAACGTGGACCATCTCACGCGAACCCGAACACCCGCGATTTCCGGGACATCCAGTTCATCCCCCACCTCACGTTTCGTGGAAAATTTGCGCCTTTTTTTTTCTTTCTTTTTTGTCTCGGGTGCTCGCAAGCTAAGCCCTTTTCCGCTGATCAGAAAAACACTCGTTAGCCATGTCAGACCCTTGACGCATCGACTACTCGGTACGTTAGATGAGGCTGGCAATGTCCCTTGTTAATGGCCCTGCATGCGTGGTGTGCAGGAGCGTTCCTGACCGATTCATGCAGGACATTTCGTGCCCCTGAGCTTTGGGCATGGAGACATGGGTGTGTGCTTGGGGCTTTCACAAAGTATTGGGCGCCAACGAGACGCCTCACCGGGTTCCTGGACGAATTTGGAGGGGGCCGACATCCGAGGCCTGGTTTCGCAAGGGTTCAGGGTTCATGCAAGTCTCGGACCTGTTCGGAAGAGGGACGCACGGCTACACTTTCCGTTCGGTTTAGTTCCTGTCTACGTACACAATGCTTTCACTGATCCCCCGCCTCACGAACCCCGCCCAACATTCAGCGGGCTCTGCGGGTCGTACACGTCCGTCGTGATGAGATCAGGGTACACAACGCCTCCCCGCCTCCACGTTCCCTCCATTACTCCCATCATAACCACACTTTCCTCCCAAGGCATCCCCTCGCTCTCCTTCTTCCCGTCCCTAAGACACCGCGCACACTCGTCCGCCTCCCAGAACATCCCGTGGCCCCACCCGCCCCTCGCCTCGTCCTTGGGCGGCGCCACGTCCACGACGTCCACCTCGCTGCCCTTGCGGATGACCTTGTACTGCTGCGGCCGGTACGCCGGGTGCGCGACGGCGATCTCGCCCTTGGTGCCCTGGATGCGGATGGCGGGCCCCGCGGAGCCCTTCACGTCCGGGTCCGAGGCCACGCGGAAAGCGGTTGTGGCGATGCCCGTGGAGCGGTGGGCGGGGAAGTGCGCGATAATGGAGGTCTGCTCATCGACGCCGGTGGTAGGATGGTTGAGGACAGTGGACTGCACCTGCGGCGCCTCTTTGGCGGCCTCGGGCTGGAGGTGGTACAGGATCTGGAAGACCCAGGTAAGGGAGTAGACGCCCAGGTCGAGGAGGGCGCCGCCGGCGAGGTCGGGGTTGACCATGCGGTGGGAGTCGTCCCACGAGAGCGTGCCATCACCCTTGTCATCCGCAACAGAGAGATCAGCTACATGGAGTTAGTCCGTGGCACAGTGAGTAGATTCACGACTGTGAAGACATACCGATGACGCGGTGGACCCTTCCAATCTCGCCCGCCTTCACCAACTCTCGGATCTTGATGCTCCAAGGGAAGAAACGCGTCCACACAGCCTCCATGAAGAACACCCCCTTCTCCTTAGCCTTGTCGACCAGCTTCCTCGCCTGAGCCTGCGTGACGGTGAGCGCTTTCTCGCACAGTACGTTCTTTCCTGCCTCCAGCGCCAGCATGGCATTCTGGAAGTGGTGGCTGTGGGGCGTGGCGACGTAGACGATGTCGACGTTAGGGTCGGCGACCAGCTCGGCGTAGGTGCCGTAGGTGGCGGCGTCGGAGGGGCCGTCGATGGACTTGAGGAACGAGGCGCCGCGGGCCGGGCCTTGGAGGGAGGCCACGGCGGTGATCTTGTGGGCCACATCATGGACGTCGCGGGCAGCGGGGTTGGTGAGGAGGTCCTTGCAGAAAGCTTCGCGGCGTTAGTCTGGTAGTCCTGCTCTCATGGGGAGGGTCTGGGAATGTGGAGGTAGAGCCATACTTTCGGCGATCCAGCCGGTGGCCATGATGCCCCAGCGGATGGTGTAGGGGGTTTGGGAAGCCATTGTTTTGGGGTGACGTCCAATTGTCTCGCTACGGATGTGGATTGTCGATAACTGGGAGACGAGAAAGCAGCGAATTTATGCTGGGAGTAACATTGTCATAAGTACTCGTGGCTCACCCAGAGGGTATGGCGGGGTAAGACCCCTCACCCCGCGTCCCCATCGGATCGCGGGGCCTATGTTCCGCCGCACTGCAGCGGGCTACTGTCACTTGAGCGCGTCATATCGCATCCCCACAACGGAAGGGCCTCTCCTGCACTAGTAGATCTCGTATAGCTCTGCAATTGGCCCAGGACTCAAATAGGATGAAACTAGGAATACAGGCTGTTCGCAACCTAGCTTTGCCGTTTGGGTTAGTCTCATCTTGACAGGCTGCCGTATGAACGGAAGGACCCACGATAGCTAATCATGTAGAAGCTATGTTAACCAGCCGGACGTACTGTCATGTCTCTATTGCATTTATTAAGCCTGGCTGGCGGGCACGACATCAATGCAATATTTTTTTGGAGACTCCTTCCCCCGATGCCGTGACGACCCCACCTTTTACCCGTGTAAGTGATTTCATAACATGTGAGACACGGGCGGCCATACGGCACATAGAAAAAGAGTCACTGTAATGAGGGCTGTTTTACAGTAAATACGAGAGACCCGCTTTCTGTATAGCATCTCATATTCTGGAATCCCGAGTGACTTCATGCCATCGTCACCAACTGATGACCTCACCGAAGGGGCCCCACCATCCAGAGCACCTTCTCAAATGTAACGACACCTCGATTGAACACATAATATACTATACCTCTAAACCTGCCTCAAATATCAAACCCCAACCCTCAAACCTCAAACAAACCAAGACTGTCTAATCGTCGAAACCACCAGAAATAGCATCGTCTCCGAAACACAAGCATACACTCACACTACCATGGCCACCTCCCTCACAAAGCCCCTCACCCTCCCCGGCCAGTCCACCAGCGTGCTACCCCGCCTCATCTACGGCACCGCCTGGAAAAAGCAGGACACAAACCCGCTCGTCCACCTCGCCCTATCCACCGGCTTCCGCGCCCTCGACACCGCTGCTCAGCCGCGCCACTACGCAGAGCACCACGTCGCCGCAGCCCTGCGCCTCGCCAGCACCCAACACGTCGTCTCTAGGTCTGACATTTTCCTGCAGACCAAGTTCTCGCCGCCGTCTGCCCAAGACCTCGAGACGGCTCCGTATGATGTTAAGGCGCCCATCGCCGAGCAAGTGAGGACCTCCGTGGAGGGGAGCTTGCGGAACTTCACACTAGGCGACGAGAGTGGGGATGCAGAGGGCTACATCGACTGCCTGCTCTTGCATGCGCCGCTGCCCACGCTGGAGGAGACCATCGAGGCCTGGACCGCAATGGCTGCCTTCGTGCCCCACCGCGTCCGCCACCTCGGTATCTCCAACGTTACGCTCCCGGTACTCCAGGCCCTCTGTGATACTCACGGCTCTGGCTCCACGCTGCCCAAGCCCGCCGTCGTGCAGAACCGCCTCCGTCCGGGCGCCTACGAGCCGGAGCTGTACGAGTTCTGTCGCGAGAGAGGTATCATCTTTGAGGCCTTCTGGACGCTGACGGCGAACCCGAACCTGCTGAAGTCGAAACCCGTAAGGAGGGTCGCGGAGGAGGTCGGGGTTGAGGCGCCAGTGGCGATGTACTCGCTGTTTTTGGGGTTTGAGAACTGGGTGGTGCTGAATGGGACGACGAGTCAGGAGCATATGAGGGAGGATTTGGAGGGGTTGGAGAAGGTTGGGAGGTGGGTGGATGGAGAGGGGAAGGGTATTTGGGTTGAGTGCTTGAGAGAGTTCAAGGGGCTGCTGGGGTGTCAGCTATAAAAAGGGAACTGCGGGTACGATGGAAAGCTTAAAACGGGGCGGGTAATGAAATCACTTTGAGAATGGGGTTCAATCAGAGCTCTTTAAACGTATTAGTCTCTATTCCATATCCCCCGAGTATGTCTTTTACGTCCGCCGCTACGCCGAGTGAGCCTGTACGGTTCGTATGTATAACAGCCGAACGAGTGATCCAGAGTCTAATAACATCCGCCCCCCCGCGCGTCCATGACCCCAAGACAAATGTGGCCTTGACCGTTGAATCTATTTCTCTGTGCCTCTTCCTTTATACTCTCAGTCGATTCCCAATATTTCGTTCGACATTCCTGCTCCCCTCACCCCCGACTCTTCTTCACCTTCACATCCCCTCCTCCCTCCGCCTTTCTCTTTCCCAACACCCCTTCCATCATCGCCTCGCCCCGATCTTTCGCCGCTTCCACGTGGCAGCTCGCGTGAAACGCCCGCCCCTTGACCATCTGCGCGTCGAGCCACACCCATTCCTGCGCCGAGTCGAGCCACTTGTTTTCGAACCTCTCCTGACAGATGGGGCACACTGTGTTGACGCCGCTGGTCGGGTCCGGCACCGGGATGTACTGCTGCTCCGGCGGTTTCTCGGAAGGCTCAGAGGGGGCCTGGTCGGTCTCCTCGGGAGAGTACACGGGGTCTATCTCCTCGCGGGATTTGATCCAGTCCTAAGAAAGATGTTAGCATGAGTAAATGGAAGGGTGTTGAGAGCGATCACTTACCTGTTTGCTGACATAGTGGCTCCGGTACTGGCCCCGTTTCTCCGCCTCAGTCATGCGTTGCCTCACCTGGAAGTGCCAGTCCATATGAGCCGTCTTCTTCTTCTTCCCTTCTTCATCCGTCTTAAACCGCCTCCCGCACTGCGAGCACGGGGGACCAAGATCCGAGTAGAGGCTGTTGTATAGGAAAGGGCGCCTATAGATGGGGTTAGCACACCATTTCTATTTTTAATGATATCCGACTAGAAAATGTTGTTTTAACTCACGGTATTTGTAGGGAATCTAAGTCCCACGATATCACCCTGGGATCCGCGGGCGGCGTCGCCTTCATTGGCGAGAGCGCTTTTTGGATAACAGACGGCAACGACGCGAGCGCAGACGATGCGCTTGGTGCCGATGGAGTAGGTGCCGGGGGTGGGACTGTGGGAGGCGCCGGAGCAGCGCCGCCTATGAGTCCTGCCTGTCTCAACTGCTGTATGACAGACATGGGGTCTGACGCAGGAGGCGGCGCAGCCGGTGGTGCCGGCGCGGGCGGCGGTGTTGGAACTGCGGGGGTCGGCGTAGTGTTTCTAGACGTATCGGCCTGCTTCGCCAACAAAGCTGCGAGGGCACCCTTCCCTAGGAGCGAGTCAATCGTCACGGGCGTTCCGCCTGCCGGGGTTGACGAAGCCGGAACTGTCGGCGTGGGTACTTGCGGCGTGGCGCTCAGAGGCGGAGGGTGTGAGAGGTGAGGAGCGGGGGCTACGTGGGCAGCGGGGGCTACAGGTTGCGGGCCGCCGCTGCCTACTTGTGGTGGTAACGAGGGGGTGGAGCCTCTCATCTTCACGGCGAGTTCATCTACTTGTTTCTTAACTAGCACGAGCTGGTCCTGGGGCAGGTTCCCCGCCCGCACGATGCCCTGTAGGTCCACGAGCGCCTTCAGCCGCGTCTGGACGCTGCTGTCGTGCGGGTTTTGGACCGACTCCACGCGTGTGGCCACGATGAGGTCTTCGATGTCTTTATTCAACACATCTGATGTCATGCCGGCCGCAGCCCCATATCCTGACTGCTGCGCACTGGCTAGGATGCTTTGTAGAACGGGCGTTGTGTGATTAGTGGGAGCAGGAGTAGGTGTGGATCCCGACTTGGGGAGTTGGAAAGGAGCCTGCTGATGAAGGTGTTAGCCTCGTTTAGTATTTGCGTCAAAGGGTACTTACCTGCGGTTGAGGGATGGGTGGGGTGTTCCCGTTCACATTCGGAGGAGGTCGATGAGGGTAAGGTCCGGGTGCCTGCGAAGGGTTCATGCCGGGGGGCGTCGGCGTATTCCTGGCGTCAGGTCGCGCGAGGTGTGGCGGCGGCTTCCGGTTCTGTTGGATGTTCTGCATCGAGTTGTGGACTTTAATGAGGGCGGTCTCGATGGGTAGCACGACGTCGGGAGGAAAGACCGGCTTGGTGTCCATAGATCCAGGGACCGGCCCCTTCCACGTCTTCAGCATCTCCTCCATCTTGCGTCGTACAGGCTGGTCAACTCTAGCGTACGACTCCATGAAGGTGCTGTACAGTTTGGGCGCGACGTAGAGCGTGTAAGGAGTGCCGACATTCTTGACAATGGCATCCAACACATATAATGATGCCAGCTTCCTCTGGGGTGCGGTCTATCACAAAAGTTAGCTTATATATCAGGCCAATGGACACATAAAGAGCTAAGAGGATTCCTCTGAGAGGATTCCTCGGTTGAAGTAAAGGGGATACTGGGCCATACCCTGTTTATGTGGGTAACAAGAACTTCAGAAATCTCATAGGCATGTTCCGTGTTCTCTCGAGCAATTTGGCACAGGTTCATGATCTCGATTCGACTAATGGACGTCATGTCCTCCAAAGCCAACTTGAAATCTTCTGCCACCTCGGCAGCGGCATTTTCCGACGCCATGATGCGCTTTCTACCGGAGATTGATGGATTATGTGGGAGACAGCAGCTTATGAGAAGATGGGGGAAGGACGTGGAGTGCAACTCCTCTTCACGAGGACCGTAGCCTAGGAGTGGGGACGGCAGGACCCTAAAGATGGAGGAAGGAGATGTGAAAGAATATTCCCCTGCCCTAGGCGCTCTACCAACCGGCCTCAGCGACAGTATTGGCGTGATTCCGCTCCTACCCTGGCCGCGGCCGGGACCGCGGCTCGCTCTTGCTCGCGTGACAGGGCCGCCGTCTTCAACGAGTCATCAGTTCCACCAGTCGCGCCAAGTATACCGTGCTCCTGTTCGGCACGAGGTACGAAAGAAATGCAGAGTAGTTGATAAATGGGTCGACCAGGTCGTCAATGGAGGAGGTTGGAGTTCGAAAGACCGATCGATATTCGGAATCGCTGGCTGTGCGCAGACAGGAAATGTAAGGAAAGTTGGGAGGCAAGAGAGGGTTCTATTGTAAGGAAGGTAGAAGTGACGCGACAGCTCGTCTATTGCGCTTGCCCCTAGATTTTAAACTGTTCGCATTCACGTCTGCTGGAATGAGTTGCCGCCTTTTTACGGACGCGGTTGAAGCGAGAGAAGACCTGAGCTGTTCCAGCGCATGGTCGGCCATCACGTGTGGGCAGCTTGAAGCAAGACTGATTATTAGTCATCGGCCAAGGTGAGCCGAGTTCCGAGTTCATTGGCTAGGTAATTAGGTCATCACTACATCCCAAACAGAAACGGTGCCATTCTATCGGTTCTTGAAAAAGCATGAAAACAATAGAATGATATTGTCCATTTGCATCCTTTGGGACGATTTCTTCTTTAAAGAGTGATTCGGAATCCAACCTTGTCTTTGTCCCAATCACTACCGATCCGGGTACTGCGCGACAGAAGGAAAGACCTTGCATTCCTCGAGATCCCTTTCTTTGGTCACCCGTTTGGTAATCCACTTTTTTCTAATACCCGGATGCCGCTTGCTGCTCACAGGATCTTGTTGATTAATTCCTGGTAACAGATAATCCAGGCTCGTCTCTTACCGGAATCACGACGTTGCGGAGTCCTGATTTAACTAATGTGGAAGTACGAGGGAGATTCCACTGTGATGGATTCGATTTTCTGAAACCATAGAGGATTATTTCCTAGCAGAAGTGAGGGAAGAAGGAACCCAATGCTTTAGGGGATGTGTAAGATGTCATCGTGTGCCGTCGAGGTTCGTGAGAGGTGCTGTAAGTTGGAGAGGCCAAAGTACAGCAGCTGGTGCCAGCTGCCTGAGCTACACATTACATAATCCCGTAAACGCCCAGCTAAGGTTGAGGCTGCCATGCGACACGCACACAAGCCTTAACCTGGAAGGCTGAAGCTCCCGCCAATCCAACTAACTGCTCGCTGATCCCGCCGACCGTTTATGATACCGTCCTGCCGTTCAATTCCGCCCCAGAAGTGAGCTCCAAAATTGCAGCCGACTTTCCGCAACTCGAAACTCGTGCATCATGGCGCAAGGCGACTCGGAGAGGGTCCAGCAGGCCCAGAAGCTCCGCAAGGAGGACCCGCGGAAGGCAGAGAAGCTCCTCAGCGACATCATCTCGGAGACCCCATCCGTGAACTCGGAGACCGCCATCAAAGAGTACGAGACGGCGCTTATAGCGCTAGGGGAGCTGTACAGAGATGAAAAGTGCGTATGCCAGGACGGGTTCATAACGCCATTGTGGTTGCTGACGCTCGCAGGGATACGGCGAAGCTAGTAGAGCTTATCACAACGAGCCGAACGGTGCTCTCGTCCTTCGCGAAGGCGAAAACGGCGAAGCTGGGTATGCATTCTCTTAAAGTTCGGGTCACCCATCCACAACTGCTAAACCCCCAACAGTCAAGACGCTCCTCGATCTCTTCCACGACATCCCCGACTCCGTCGACACTCAGGTGGCTGTTACCAAGTCCTGCATAGACTGGGCCAAGTCCGAGCGCCGCAGCTTCCTCCGCCAGAACCTCGAGACCCGCCTCGTGACCCTCCACATGGCCAAGCAGTCCTACTACGAGGCCCTCACGCTGATCAACAGTCTCCTCCGCGAGCTCAAGCGCCTCGACGACAAGCTCGTCCTCGTCGAGGTGCAGCTCCTTGAGTCGCGCGTCTACCACGCCCTCGGCAACATCCCCAAGGCCCGCGCAGCCCTCACCTCTGCCCGCACCAGCGCCGCCTCTGTCTACACACCGCCGCGCCTCCAGGCGGATCTAGACATGCAGAGCGGCATGCTCCACGCCGAGGACAAGGACTTCAACACGAGCTATTCGTACTTCATCGAGGCTCTCGACGGCTACCACAGCCAGGATGACCCTGTCAAGGCCACCGCCACCCTGCAGTACATGCTTCTCTGCAAGGTCATGCTCAACCTCGCCGAGGACGTCAACACGCTCCTGCAGTCTAAGCAGGCCATGAAGTACGCGGGGCAGAACCTGGAGGCCATGAAGGCCGTGGCGCGCGCGCACTCGAACCGTTCGCTCGATGAGTACGAGCGCGCGCTGGCCGCCTACCGCTACGAGCTCGGCAGCGACGCCTTCATCCGGAACCACCTCCGCCGCCTATACGACTCCATGCTAGAGCAGAACCTCATCAAAGTCATCGAGCCCTTCTCGCGCGTCGAGATCGACCACATTGCCAAGATGGTTGGGCTCGACACCGTGCAGGTCGAGCGCAAGCTGAGCCAGATGATCCTCGACAAGGTCATCATCGGCGTGCTAGACCAGGGCGCGGGCTGCCTAATTGTCTACGACGAGACGCAGAGGGACGAGGCGTATGACTCTGCGCTGGCGACGATCGATAAGCTGAGTGGTGTGGTGGATGTTTTGTACACGAATCAGGCGTCCATGTTGGAGTAATCGGGGTTTGTGTAATATTAGGTAGAGAATACAGCTATACCGGCCGTTTCATGCATTACTCGTTGAATAACGTTTCGAACCCGAGCGTCACAATACTTCCGGACAGATGACATGGACTGATCTCAAGTTCAATACACGCTTCAGGCGCCTACACGATGCTATGCGACGTAGCCCATCCCAAGCAAACCAATAACTCCCAGAACCCCAACAAATAAACCAACAGAAGCTGGAACGCCCAAAACTCAAAGCAAGACAAATAACACTCAAACGCGATACAGCATCATCCGTACCTCTTCCTCTCGCCAACAAGGAGCGCAAACACCCTCTTCGCTAAAGTCCCTTCATCCCACCCGCCAACCTCCGCCCTAAACGCATCCACAACATCAACGTGCCACTTCTCAATTTCCATAGACTCGCCTCCCGCCGTCGCCACTTTTCCGACTAGTCCCCGCTCGCGGCGCACGTAGCCCGCGGCGTCGAGATCGAACGGGAAGGGCCCTTTCCGCCGCAGCTGGAGGAGCGTGTCAAGGAGGCGCCAGTGATCCCTACCCCACACCTTCTGGGAGAGGCCCTCCCGGGCTTGGACCTTCTGGGGTAAAGCGTCTGACATCGACACGTCTGAGGGGCTGTTCTCTTTATCCTCGTCCAGCACCATCACCTGCGCCTGCTTGGGCTGTGATGCCTTCAACTGTACAGGAGGTGGGACCCTTCTGGCGTTCACGTTGGCGTTCGCAGCGCGCGCTCGAGCCTCCTGTAGCGGCGATGCGGCACCCGCGAACTCCACCACACGGCCCGGCGTGCGAGGCTTCAGGGGCGAGCGTAGGCAGGACTTGGAGGGCGACATGGTCCTGTGCGGTAGAGGGCCCGGCGGTTCGCGCTGGACCTCGGGTGACTCGGACGACTGCTCGAGGACCACAGAGGTCTCCTCCTGCCAGCGCTCAATGTCGTTCCTCGAGAGCTGCATCTGCGGTGGAGTCGGCGCCGAGGAGCGTGCGGAGGGAGGGGCAAAGAGGGACTGGTTGCCCTGCCCGCGGCGTGGGGTGAAGTTCTGCTTTTGTTCCACGACAGGGAGGCTAGGCCTCTCAGGCGTCGAGGGAGCAGCCTGCTGATCCACGACGCTCGTGCCCATAGACTTCCAGGGGCTTGCCTGTTGTTTCGCCATATCTGCACCAGCATGCTTCGTAGGACTTGATTGCTGCCCCGCAACGTTCGTCTCGGCTGATACCGAAGCAGCAGTCGAGAAAAGGCGATTCCGCCGGACAGGACTGGGCTGGAAGTCCTTCTGAGGAACGGCGGGGAACATCGAGTTCGAGGGAACGGTGCGCGCCGGTGCAGAAGCTTCCCGATTTGCTGGTGCATTTTTCTCCGCGGGATGCCTCGCACCAGTTAGAGTCGGCAGTACGGTTGGCGACGAGAAGAACTTGGATAGGTCAAGACCACCCGACGCCCCTTGTTTCATTGCAGAACTCCCCTGCCGTACACTAGCCTCCTTGCTCTGTTGGGAGAGCAGCGAGTACTCCTGGCTCTGGTCTCCCCCATTATCCGTCGCCGTCTTGGTCGCCGGGGTAGTCTGGGCATTTCGCCTCCACGTGTTGGGCAGAAGGGTGCGCCGAGCCCGCGGAGCAGGTCCGAAAGCTTGTTGGCGAGGTTGCTTGGGAGTGGGTCGCTGGGCCTCGGTGACCCAGATGTCCTCATCATCACTCTCCCCGTCGCCAATCTCCACGTTGCTAACAGAGTTCTGCCTCTCCGCGACGGAGCCAAAGTTGCCCGCCACACTGGAAGATCGCGAAGTAACGGTATCCTGAGGCATGGGCGTTGGGACCGTGCCTTCGGCAACCCAGCTCATCTCGTCGGCATCGTCTATCGTGGCCTGGGTCGTGTCGAAGGCCGAGTTGGGCCGGCTTGTACGTTGAGTCTGCATTTGTCTTGCAGTCTCGTCAAGCGCCCTCATAAACGAATCCTGGCCACTACTGCGACGGTTCAGTCTGAACGGATCGTCATTTGAAGGCAACCTCTCCGGCTGACGAGTGTTAGGCAGAGGACCCGCAGTCCGTTCTATCTCTCGTGAAGGTTGTGCGGCGTCCCGAAGAGGTGTTGAGTGGGTCAAAGCCTTGAATGGGCTTCCCAAAGTCTTGGGCCCTAGTGGAGAAGACTGGTCGGAAGTAACGCTCTGGAGCGCGAGACCAGCTCGGACGATAGGTGACAAGGTTGGACGGCGGTCGTGCTCGGATGACTGCGGTACCCGCTGGGCGTTGGTGTTGTGGAGGGCAGGAAGTTGAGGGGAAGAGGCAGGCCCGACGGGAGTAACTTCGTCATGGTCGGGACGTCGTGGCGCGAGGAATGATTGCCCAGGATGGGTAATACGGGATGGTGAAGCGGACTTTGGGCGGGCTGAAGCGGGATCCGAGTCGACCACGGAGGTGTTTGCCAGGTTGAATCCACCAACCTCATCGGCTGTGGGCGATGGTGTCTCTTCGGGCGTTAGCATACGGCTGGCATCCGAACGGATGGTATCCGTAGCTCCACTCACGCCCGACGCAGCTGCGTCTTTGCTCTGCGGCTCAGGCTGCACGGCCGGCGACTGATTCGACGAAGGGGGGGCGGTACGCTGGGGCCGGGGGGTGGCAGCTTGAAGGACTTCTTCCGGAATCTCAGAGAAGGAGTCCTCGTAGAGGTTCGACTCCTCGCCAGGATTCGCAGAGTTTCGCCTAGATCCGTGCGATGGAGAGAAACGGGCCTGTGAGGGCGAGTCACCGGCGAGGGACTGTTGGCTTTGCATGGCTTTGAAACTGAGCAGTTGCCTGCCCAGGGGCAGCGCCTTTGTTCGCCGTGGGCTGCCGGACCACCATGGTGACGAATGCATCTTCGTAGGGGATGCTACAGGTTGGAGCTCGGCGGGGGCCCGTCGAGATTGACTTGTCGGAACCTCGGGTTCATCAGCGTCCCAGTCTGGCGCTTGGGTTTGGTACTCTTCCGGCTCTTCGATGTCTTCGTCTTCGACATACGCGAGTTCATATTGCGTATCCTGCTGGTAAGGTTCGTTCCGGGGTGAAGAATCCTCTTGGGTGTGGTCTTCCTTAGCTAATTCACCATCTTCCCCTTCATTTCCATCCACAGGATGCTCTGAACCAGGCTCCATATCCTGCTCAGGGGCTTCATAGTGTGATGGATGATCTTGAGTCTGGTACTCTCCAGAAACTTCTCCGACCTCCTGGGGTTCTTCGTATCCGATGAGCTCGGGTTCCGGTTCCGTGCCTGGCTGAGGCAGCTCATAGTGAGACGAGGCTCGCTGCTCTTGCTGTTCTTCACCGTCACCATCTCGCTGATCGTTGTAGCTCACCGATCGGTCACTACGATTATACTCGCTGCCATCACGTTCGTCGCTCTGCATCCCATTCCTGATCGACTCGATCGTTTTGTTAATGAAAAGGTTGGTGGTATCGCCGATCTCGTTTGGAGGCTCAACTGAGGTGTTTGGCACAGCATTAGAATCAGGGTGCATGGACCGAACAGACTCCATGAAAATCATGCTGAACTCCTCAGATTGGGCAATAGTATCGTGGTCCCGTGTCCTGCGGCCAACTCCAGCGTGACTCGCTTCCGACATGGCCTCACTCGCAGCGTCGTCCACAGGTTTTGTAACAACCATAACGTCGTCCACATCAGACTGAGGTTGTTCGGCCATGCTATCTGCAGGAGGAGGGGTGTTATCGCGCGCGGCCGCCATCGGTGCGTAATCGTCCGTCTCCTCAGTCACACCAGGTACCTCAGGGGAGTGGTTGAGTGGATTGGCAGTGGTGGACATATTCAAAGTCCTCGATCGGGTGGCCGGACGAGGGGTGGCTTCGTTCGAGAGCGTATCCATCCAGATATCACCCTCA
This sequence comes from Microascus cirrosus, assembly GCA_030271035.1. Classification (NCBI taxonomy): domain Eukaryota; kingdom Fungi; phylum Ascomycota; class Sordariomycetes; order Microascales; family Microascaceae; genus Microascus; species Microascus cirrosus. The sequence goes on along the minus strand of JAMBUN010000338.1, from coordinate 87,613 downwards.
GACGCAGGCTTTGTATTGTCCGCAAGCTGAACGGGAGACGTGGGCCCTGCAGGCTTCGATCGCAGAGGCACAGGTGACGGTTCGGTGGGCGCTGGAGAAGGTGGTCGCGGGGACTCATGCTCCTCGGGTATATCTTGCACTTCCTCTACCACAAGCGGTTTCTTTCTCGGCCTCCCGCGCTTCTTAGGCGAGGAAGCTGGCGCAGAACTAGGCGCCTCATCAACAGCCTTCCTCTTGGGTCCCCTCTTGGACTGAGACGCCGCCGGCGTCGTCTCAATAATCGCGTCAGATGCAGGCTCCTTACCTGCAGCCGTGCGCCTTGCCCTTGATGACCCTGGCGTTGGCTGGTCACTCGCGTCCGAGAGAGGTTCTTCCGTCCGAGCAGCATTCTTCTTCGGGCGGCCGGGCGTTCCTTTTCTTGCGGGTGTTCCGGCGCGCTTCTTCGAGGCCGCGCCGGGCACCGGGGTCGGTGCATACTTCTTCGGGCGGCCCCTCTTCTTCGGGGTCGCGGACGCTATCGCCGAGATACCCTCGTCATCACTGGGGTCCCGCAGAGGAATGGTCGTGGTCGTTGTCCGTGCCCTCCGTTGGACGGGTGTCTTTTTCGGGCTGGGTGAAGTGAACAGACGGCGGCGCACCGCGCCAGACTGCTGCTGTTGTTCCGATTCGACGGTGACGAACAGCTTCTGTGGAGACCTGTTGTCGCCGACCTCTAGCGCGAAGGTCTGCCGCCTCGGTGAGACACTGGCGCCGCCCAGTGACATAAACTGCTTCGACTGTTGGCTCCGCGTCATGCGGCGCATGAGGCTCGACGGCACGGAGTCGTTGAGGGGGTCCGGCGAGGACATGGAGTCGTCGTCCATTGCTGCGATGGTGAGGTGCAAGTGGTGTTGGGCTGGACCACGTGTGATATGCTCGCGGTGTCACGATGGCGCTGGGTGAGTCGGGAGCAAGATATTAGTGGCAGAGGGACTGAGTCGAGACCGCTGTGGAGAGACACGTATGATGACCTCGGGAAAGTATTAGGACTCAAGGAGATATTATCAAAGGTGGTCCCCGACAGCAATGGGGTATGCTTCCGTGGAGGAATGTCGCTGGGTTTCGCAAGAGGCCCGTGAACGGTCTAGGTCGATGTTTGTTTACTTTCCTCCGGAAGTGGTTTAGCGCCCAGGCTGCGAGACTACCCATATGCAATATAGCCGACATGCAGCATGCATCGGGGGGCGCGGGGTGTTATGTCATCATCACCGACGGTGCTTCCCCGGACAGCCGAAACGTGGGGACTCCAATTTCGGATTCACATGCTGCGGAGATGACATAATGCCCCTCCTCCGACGGAACCCTCCCAATTGTCCCGGCTTCTTCCCTGGGCGGCACTTCGACCTCGGCTTCGCGCTAGTAGCTCGGCCATGAACGAATAATGGATCCAAACCGTGGGAAATAAAGTTTCCTGTGACCTAGGCCGAGCTCTCGACAACGCCATTCCGCATCTTCGTTGTTTCCTTATTTTGACTCCTCCAGTTTTCTAAACCTAGCAGACACTACCTGCCTGAAATCTGTAAATCATTTATATCTTTCTGTCACTCCTTCATTAGTCCACCTAGATTCCGTTTAGTTGCCGTCGCTGAGCCGATAACGATTATAACCATGTCGTCTAAGTCCGCCATTCCCCAGAACGACAACGTCGCCCACGCCCTCGCCGGCGCGGGCGGTGGCGTCCTCTCTATGGCCCTAACGTGAGCCCTATCGTCCAAATCTTGCCGAACCGTCACCACAGATCTAACTAGAATTCCAGATACCCTCTCATTACTCTCTCTACGCGCGCCCAGGTCGAGTCCGCCCGCGCCGAAACCAAGTTCCTCGCCGCCGTCCAGCGCATTATCGCGCGCGAAGGCATCCCCGGCCTCTACGCCGGCCTCGACTCGGCCCTCTTCGGCATCAGCGTCACCAACTTCGTGTACTACTACTGGTACGAGTGGACCCGCGCCTTCTTTGAGGCTGCCGCCTCCAAGGCTGGCCGCGCGAGTAAGCGCCTCACCACCGCTGAGTCCATGATCGCGGGTGCCATTGCTGGCTCCGCGACCGTCATCATCACGAACCCTATCTGGGTCGTCAACACGCGCATGACGACCCGGAAGCGCGAGGTCCAGGCCGGCGACGAGGAGGCGGGTGCGCCGGTCAAGAAGACGAAGGCACCCACCACCATCGGGACGCTCCTCTCCATGCTGCGCGAGGAGGGTCCGCAGGCCTTCTTTGCGGGCGTAGTCCCCGCTCTGGTGCTGGTCATCAACCCCATCCTTCAGTACACGCTGTTCGAGCAGCTGAAGAACTCGGTAGAGAGGCGGCGGAAGGTGACACCGACCATTGCGTTCTTCCTCGGCGCTCTTGGCAAGCTGTTTGCCACGAGCGTTACGTATCCCTACATCACCGTCAAGAGCCGCATGCACGTGGCGGGGAGCGGCGGGGACAAGGAGGGGATGATTGCGGCTATTCGGAGAGTTATCAAGGAGGAGGGCTACTCCGGTCTCTACAAAGGTATGCCTTTCCGGCGATGTAGTAACGCAAGCTGGGTGTGCAGGCGGCTAACATTGGGGTACAGGGATCGGCCCGAAGGTCACTCAGAGCGTCCTTACGGCAGCCTTCCTCTTCGCATTCAAGGACGTGCTGTATGCACAGACGGTGAAGTTGCGCATGGCCGGCAAGAAGCCCCTGAAGGCTTAAAGATAGCCATCTTACTTTTTAGTGGCAGTTTGAGTCACAGCTTGGAAATCAAAGAGGTAAGTGAGCTTGCTGGTGTTGGATGGTGGGGTTCAGGATCGGAACATGGTTCCTGTGCGGGACGTTTTCTAAATGATACCAATGACACTCGGTCAACGAGTATGCGGAGAAGAGCAAGGGGCACATGTCAAAACTGCCGAGGAAATGGCAGTCTCCACGGGCTGTACTGCGGAAATATAGTAGCAATGTCCAGTACCATTATGCAACGGCGACGATCTCCGTACTTCCGATCCAGCACCGTCCCTCACCCGAGGTCCGTCATAAAACACCTGATGGGCAGGGTCCCACATCACTCGGGGATAACCCTCGGCACAATCCACCACTCATGGTACGCTCTCGCCGCGTCCGGAACCTCTACCTTACCCTTCACTTCCTCCTCGCCCCTCCCAGCTATTTTCTGCAACGTCACAACCGTCACCCCCAACGCAATACAAGCCTTCAAAGTCCTCTTCGTCTCCTCCACCCACCCACCGTACCCCATCCCGGAGAATGTATACCTCTTCTCCAGTTTCGCCATGCTCTCCAGGCTTTTTCGTGCGTTAGCAGTCGATTTCATCGCGCCCACGAGCAAGTCCTCCGTCGACATGTCGCGCTGTTCGGTGCCAGACCGGAAGAGCTCAAAAGGCACCAGCTCCGGCACGGCGACGGTCGCAAATGGCCGTGTGCGAAGTTCATAGCGTAGCTCATCAGTGCTATAAGGGCGGGGCGGGGCTTTGAGGAGAGAGAGGCGGGCGAGGACGGCGTAGACGGTAGCCAGCGCGTCGGAGAGATCCCATACTATGGCGGCTTCAAGAAGCGAGAAAGATAGGAAGGAGAGGGCCTTTGCGACGCGGCGGTCGACCTCTAGCTGCTGCGGGTTCCGTGCCGGCTCCTTCCGCGCGTGTTGATCCACGAAGCCTTTGGTCCTCTCGAGGACCTGGAAGCGCTGCTTGCTGAGGTAGTTGAGATACCAGTACATGCCTGCCAGCTCGTCTTTCTGATAGACGTCGAGCTCGAAGCCCAGCTGGATAAACCAGCTCATGAGGCGCAGCTTGTGGAGACATGCCCAGGAAGATAGCGGGAGTGACTCCATTCGCGCCGGAGAGTTGCCACCTATTGTGATGGGTGTGGGCTCCTCAAGCGTGAGGCGTTGCAGAAGCTGGTCCTGCTGCTCGGCGTCGCCGTGGAGGCCGTCCCACTCGCGGATGAGGTGCACAAGCGAGCGGCGGACGCGGCACCTGTTTAGGCAGAGAATTCGCAAGATCTCAAAGTAGACTGGTGCTGCGCGCTGGCGGAACTGCTCCATGTGCTGGGCGATGAGGAAGCGAGGGTCCTGGGGGGCCTCAACTTCGTCGTTGGCTCTGTCCAGGAGGGTGCTGTACGACATGGACACCAGGGAAAAGTCGTCATCCAAGATCTGCCGCATGCTCTTGTTTCCAAGCACGACCATTTCGCCGAAGATCAGACCCTGGAGCAGACACCGAGTGTAGACGAGAGGCTGGGGCTTTTTAGATTGGAACGTCGACACAAAGGTCTAGAGTAGTGCAAGTCAGTAACGCAGAGGAGGAGGCCTGGAGACTCTTGAGGAGCTTACTAGGAGAGATTCTGGGTCTGAATACTCGACAACGTCGACGGACTGCAAGTTGTCTTCGAAGAGTCTCCCAAGGTGGCCCAGGGCGTCATCCCTACTTAGGTTTACAATCGGCCGGGGAGGCATCGTGCTAGCTAGTTTCTGCTGTATTCTCGCGTCAAACGACTCCTCTACCTGCGTAGCCGGAACGTCTAAGCACCCTCGTAAACTATTGAGCGCTGAGTTCGCTTCTGACCAAGCGGTTTTGATCGCTCGGACGTCGGAGGTGTCCTGAGATGCGGCCATAGCTTTGAGAAACTTGAGTCGCAATTCAAGCCTGCTCTCCAGGGCTTCCGCCAACCCGTCCGGTAGCGATTTGCGTAGGTCCTTTAGAAGGAAGAGCGCATCGAGAATGCACGAGAGGACAGAGTCCGTCTCAACTTCATCTAACAGCGTACGATGATAAGTGTTGCTGACGAAATCCTCCTCCTACTCAAATCGTCAGTAAGATGAGAGCCGGTGGCAGCTGCAATTCGAAGAGAAACAGACTTCATAATAAGACTCAGTCTTGACTCGCTGGATAACGTATCCGCACGTCTTTAACAGGCCGACGCAATACGCCCTTAGTATCGCGAGCAGCGGTGGACGGAGATACCCTGGCGGCGGCTCCTTGATAAAGTCGGCCTCATCAATGGATTGGGGTGCGGGCATCAGGATCTCTTCGACGTATACACTTGTGAAGAGTGTTTGGGATAGGGGGTAACCGAGGTGCCATGCCATCTATCGAACGTCAGCAGAGGCGCCATGTCTCAATCGTCAATAGGGCTACGGCACAGTACCTCATGGCATAGCAGCTGGTCCATTATTCCGAGGACCTCGTCCGGTAGCAACTCCCTCCTTACATCGTAGAGCTCCGCCGCCTCGTCGTGGGGATCGTTGCAGGCGCTATCCATCTTGGGGTCCATGATCTGCCATAGCACGTTATGTTCCGTACATTAACAGTTACAGCATGAAGACACTTAACACACCTCCAGAGCCCCAACAGACTCAAACAGCGTGAAGAATCCATCCTTAACTACCTGCCCCGGTGCGAGTGCTGGAGCTCGTCAGTAGATGCCTCTTTTCTGACTGAGAGTTCGATGTGCGGGGCGGGGGCAATTCGGGACGCCGGAGTTTGCGCCCAATAATCGGCGCACTCACCCGAAGCCGCCTGGGTGATCTTGTCTGTTATGTCAACGGATACCATGGCTGCATCCCGCCTTGCGATATCCGGCGGGGGCGGCGGGGGAGTATCGAGCGGGTCCATAGTGCCTGTCACCTCGTTTGTACTGCCAGCGTCAGGCCGAATGGGGCCGCGAGGAAGCCAAGAGTTGGCGCCAGCTTAAATTGCGCGGCCAGGATGCGGTTGATACGGCCAAAAAGAATGAGACTAGATCCGATGATTCTCAGGTTAAGTCCGGAATCGAGAATGGCGCGGTGGGGTCACGAAGTTGTGGTTGGCAGAAGGTTCAGAAGCTAAGTTCCGGTTGAAGGATCGTTGCCTGGTGGTACGGCGAGACTGAGATTCAACACATGACGTTACGGTTCCAGGCCCGCTCTCTAGGGATGAAATTCACAGGGCGATGAGACGCGTATTAATCCCTTATCTGAAGTTGGTCTGGAAAGAGTGCGCGGATGACTGGGCAATTGCAGGTCACGCCGTCTAAATTTTAGCGGATGAGGTCGGCCCACGAACACGGGGCACCGCATCAGCCCGCACCCACCTCAGACAACCGAAGAGCACCAGCAAGCGATAGATTATGCCGACGAGTTGAATTGACGTCGTCCCGCCTTCTCTATGATACAGAACTCACAACCGAGCACGTGGCTCGGCTCAGCGTCCTCCCATCTATAAACATCTCTCCCTATCCCTCATAGTCCCACGCCATTCCATCACCGATCGATCGAGCTTAGGAGCTCTTGCCAGCGGCCTCCGACGTGATCTTGGTGTTTGCCTCGGCGAGCGACACGGGCTCGGTCTGCTTGCCGTTCTATAATCCCAGCACGTCAGCATTTCGTATCCCTCTTACTGCGCTTCAAGGAAGCCCATCCTTACCGCCCACTTGGCGACCCTGATCTCAGCCTCGGGCCTGGCAGCGCGCGCCTTCTCCTCCTTCAGTCCCCGGCGGACAGCACGGGCAGCGACCGCGAGGTAGCGGTTGTAACTAGGAAAGTCCCCAATGTGAGCCTTTTTTTCATCCCTATCCGATTCGCGCGTTCCGTCTTCGAAGGCGGCCAATTGATTCGTAGTCGTCGGAAAATAAGTCGGGAGGTGCACTTACGTGATGCCAGCGGCTTTCCACGCAAACGACATTTTGGATTGTATGAGTGCGGTGTCGGGAGGGGGATTCGTTGGTTCGGTGGTGATTGATTTTGAGGAATTGGCGGCGATGCTCGGATCTTCGCAAGGCCGAATTGGCCTCGGGCGGAAGCTTCTGTGTACACGTGATTAATCATGTGACACTCTCTGAGCAACATCAACACCAGAGCAATCTCGCGATCCTCCCTCCACCACAGTGCTTCATTTACAACTAAGAAACAAGAAAATATCCTATTTCAACATTTCAGCGCTTTTAAATTCCCAAGAGTTCCAGAAATATAGTTATAGCGATTTACTTTAATCCTCGCGCCCCGCCCTTGCCTTGCCGTTACCGTATCCTGTTGGTATCTAAGAAAGACCAATTACAGACTCAAGGCCGGTAATATTACCTTCAATCATTAGAAAATAGCCATTATTAAAAAAAAAAAATTTTTTTTTCTGTATCGCCCTGCCCGTCGGATGCGCGTCTGGGGGCTTCGGTCGTTTGAGATCCTCATTGCTGGCAGTCCTTCATCGATCCCGGGTACCGGCGGATACTTAATAGTAACGGCGGGCCCGGAATCGGACCAGGAGCCTCGCCATGGGGCCTCAGTAACCTCACCTGGGCGACCAGTGGGGCACGTTTCCACTGATTGGTGATGGATGAGCTGCGAAGTCGGGCTATGAGGGATGGTCACTCCCTGGATGCTCCTTTCTTTTGAGGAGAGGACTAGAGAACACGAATCACTTGGTTTGCGCGGGAGTCAGGGACGTGAAGGTTGGGATGAGCATGTGTAAGTGTCCCAACCCAAGACGACTGCTCACATGCTCACCGCCTCCATGGTATGATGGGCTTCATCTTTTCAACCTCACTTGGGTATCTCGAACTCCCCTAAATCAGAACTAACAAATACAGGAAACGCCTCGTAGCATCATATGGATATCGAGATAATCCCTAGCTCCGGCGCAAAGACTGACCCGGCGGTAAGGAGCAGCGCTACCAACGACCCCCAGAGCACCGACCCGGCCACGACAGCATCTTGCAACACCATCAAGTGTCTGTTCTGAACCGCAACCGTCCCTTCAACTACGCGCCTGTACAGCCATTTCTTCTCGTACGCCTTAACCCACTCCTCGTCCCAGAACTCATTCTTCGGCCCCAACGTCTGCAGGCTAGCCTTCCGCAACGGATCAACGTAACTCAACACCGACTCACTCGTGTTCTTCCTCATGTGTCTCTTCGACAGCGTCCCGCTTTCTAGCTCAGCCCCCTGTTCCCACGGGCGAAGCTGCCGCCTCCCCTTGATATGCAGCACCAAACAAAGCCCGCTCCCAGACGCAATCAACCCGCAGAACGCCGTGAACCACAACGGCGCGCAGACTAGCCGCCAGAGGCGCGACCAGTTCGTTAAAATGAGGAAGGCGTCGAGCCCCACGGTGATCAGCAGCAGGAGAACGGTAAGGAGACGCGTGATAATGACGAGTGGCCGGTTGCTGTTCGAGATGCTCCAGCTAATGAAGTTGGGGTGAAGCCGCCCTCGGAGCATTGCCTCAGCGGAAATGAACGCAGGAAGGAGGGCCGAAGGGTGCGTCGTGTGCTCGGAGGCGTGAATACACGCGGCGCGGTCCTGCGGGGAGAGATACAGCTGACGGGGTGCTCCGGAGAGGATGTAGTGACGGACGACCTGATTCACCTCGTCACGATACGGCTGAGCGCTGACTGCATCATCATCAGCCCTTCGACTCTTCTATTTCACATGGCTTTCTTCGAAGCAATGACTTACAGGGTTCCCAAGGCTCCCCGTTCTTCTCATTAGTCATGACCGACTCTGGAGTCCTAGGCAGAGAAAAGTTCGTCGCACTGCTCTGCAACCGCCGGTGATAACCCCTTGACTCGGAGCCTGTCTCGCGGTCGAGTATGTCGAGTATGGAGCTCAGCTTGGCCTTCTCCTTCAGACTGCCTTTCCGACTGTGGGAGGTCACCGGCCGCTTGTTGTCCGGGTCCCATTTGGGCGCTGAGGCCTTCTTGACGGAGGGCAGCTGTGACCAGCGCTTGACATAGTCATAATACCAGAGGAAGAACTGAAGGGACTCTGCCTCGCGCTCGACGTAGAGGAGGTAGTCCATGAAGTCGTTGAGAGAGCATGGCTGCAAGCACGTGTCAGCGTGTAAGTGGGACTAGAGAAACTGCGCTTCTTACCGGCAGTGTCTTATTCTTCACGATCTCTTCGAACCTCAGCTTCGGATCAACCCACTTCTTAGTAGCCTTCGCCTTCCTCGCTAAGTCTTCAAAGTCAAGCTCCTCCCTCCCGCGAGGCGCCCACCTCTTCTTCCTCCTCGGGCCGCTATACAATAACAGGGACATCGTGGAGGGAATTTGCAAGGGATAGCCACAGGCGAGGACAGCGTTCAGCAACCCCTGGTAACGCTCGAGCTTACTGTCTAAAACATTTGGAGAGGGGAGAAGGGCTAAGGCAGGGGCGCGAGGGAGGGATGTGCCCTGGGATATATGACTGTTGCACAGGGAAGAGGTCGCCAATCCGTCCGCGAATCACTTGCGGCAAGGCAAGGGTGATCCTGATGGGGTATCCCTTGGTCCCGCTGCCTGCCGTCTTTGTTTCAACACAATGGGTAGGTTACGTCTGGGAGAAGGCAACCGGGAGAAGGAGAGGGTCCCACGGAATACCTGGACTGGAAATGATGGCGATCAAGTGGCTGTCGTTGACCGGATATCATCGATTAGCGGGAAGCTTAAAGTGGTTGTTTTGGAAACAGCGCTCTTGCATCCTATGGCAAGGAAATGGAATAATCGTTGGGGAAGAAAGAGTCCCACGCAGCGATTCTCGGTTACGGGAATGGAAGGTTCACTTACACCCAATACCCCCACCTTCAAACACGCTCCCTAATGCAGCCTTGGCCCCTATCGCTAAAAGACCACATGCTCAGCGTCCAACAAATTCCGTCCTCTCCCACCATCGCGTCACTGAGGAGATAGCAACGTCACAACAGACACATGCATATCCCAGAGTGGAACGCCGTGAGTCCAATCGCGGTGGCAGCTTCGCCATGCGACGCTGGGTGTCGCATCTCAGACGAGCCGAGCCAAGCACTCGGGGTTGGGTGTGATGCCGCGGCCGCATATGCAGGTTGCGAACCGGGGACGCTTCTGCAGCCAGTCCCTTGGAGGCTTTTCGGGTTGCGCCGCGCGCTATGCCCTTTTTGGGGTGGGCGATCTGCCTGGGGATTTTCGAGGCGCGTTTGAGTTTGAGGGCCATTTCATGCTCTATCCTGGATTCTGACACCGAGACGGAAAAAGTATTAAAGGCATTGGGGGGGTCAAGGGTGTTCGAGGACATGACCGAGCCGTGGTGTTTTACGGGCGAACCGGTTGCATCCGCCAGGGCCTTCCCAAATCGCTTCGGCGCCGACTATCTTTCCCAAATTTCCTCCCGCACTCCATATGAAAGCACAAACTTCCCCTCCTGTCTCACTCGACTTTGCAGACGCGGCCATCCCGTGGCTCAAAATTCCCGGAATCGGACCTCTCAAATCCCACATTCCGGGCTTCATTGGCCCTCGCTCCCCGGTTTTGTCCTCCAGCGTTTCAAATTGTAGATCGCCCAGCCCAACTAGGGCCCGCAGACCTGACCCAAATCATCAAACCGGCCGCATGACACCCACAGCCAGGCCACCGCGAACCTCCCTTCGCTCAACGTTACATGTACATGCTAGCGGGATGCTTCCGCACGGGAGACACTGCAGCTCCTTTCATTCGATTATACCCACATGAACTGGGCCGGTTCAGGAAAAGACAGAGCCTTTCCGCACACAGCCATGGGTCGTGAACACGACATAGACAGCGGACCAGCGGGGCTTGAGCGGATCCCCAAAAAAATATTCGTTGGGGTTCCCAAGGGCTCAGATACCGCCAGGAAAGATGCGAACACCGCATGCCTATCCCCGCCCTAACAGGGAGGACCCTCTATCCCTGACAATGGCGGCAAGTGACCGCATGGCGTCCCGAACATGTGGTTCGCGACCCGGAAGAAGCATTCTTGGATCACAACCCTGCTCTGACACAGAAAGTGCAGCACGACCCATTGTCAGACCTTTGGCCATGTCCCATGCCCTTGGTGCACGTCATTCTTTGTTCAGACTAGGTCCCTCAGCTTTGTTTGGGATTGATAGATAGGATCGAGACTTGCCTTAGAATGGGTATCGATGCGAGACCTCCCCGGCCATCCGACTCCCATTCTGAATACTTGGGCGCAGCTTATCTGTGCGTTCATTTATGGTTCATGTATGCAGGTTACTGTCGTGTTGGAGTCTAAGTCCCAGAACCAGGGCGTAATCGCGACTGCTTTCCGCATCCTGGACCAACTTCAATACCCGCCAGATGTCTCACGTCCGAGAATACCTTCTCGTTCGTGGCCTCCCCTGTTCTGGATGTGCAACCGCGGTACTACAGCTGACTTCCCTCAAACTTCCAGTAATGCCAAAACAACGCAGCATCCACGATCTCCCAAGCATGGGTACCGCCACGTCACGCCAGCTACAGCCCAGATGATCAGTGCGCTATATATCCAGGCCATCCTTATACCCCAAAAAATTCACACAGAAGGCAGTGTAGCTCCATGGTGGAGCACAGCGTCCGTTTTCTAGCGACACAAGGGTTGATTGCTGAATTGTCTGATGTGGGTTCGAATCCTGCCGCTGCCACTCTTTTTTTTGGTTTTCCTTTTTGCCCGCTACTATGTTCTGAGGTCTTTATATGCTAGTTTCTCTATGCTCCTCTTGCCGGGCCATATGTGAGCAGTGAATCTCCTCTTCATGATGGCCCTCGTACCTATGCTCACGAACGCTGGCATGCTCACCGATTACAGAGACGTGGTTGGGAGATACGACAGTCTATTTCTCGTAATGCTGAATACACCAACAACTAATCAAACCTCACCTAGAATCAAACTAATCTCCACCTCCCGGATACATGCTACAGTTGTTAGGATGTCTAGGAGTACTCAACCGCGCAATGTGTCGCCTGAATCGACAGTCATTGTAATCGCGTATGGGCTCTAGGAATAGACGACGTTTCCGCGAATAGATCGAGATACAGCTCGCGCTCCGATGACGTCTCGATCTAACGTGACGACCTCGTCAGTTCATTCCCGTAGCAATGTTCCCATCGGGTGAAACTACCTTACCAAGTTGCCGAGGATCAACTCTAAGTTGACCGGCCTTTCCCTCGCGATCGCTTTCCGAAGTTCAGCGGGGGGGGCCACCTCCCGTCGTCGTCGGCCCGACGGTTATCATCATCGTCCTCTAGCCCGGGCCTGCCATCTTTCCCTCCACCTTGGCCGTGATCATCGTTTCCATCCCCTCGATGACAATCGTCATCGTCATCGTCATGGCCATTATGGTCCGTCAAGCAAAGCCAAAGCCTATCAACACCAACCCCAAGAACAAACGCCCCGCCCGCAACTGCCAGTGCCCCGCCAACAATTGCCAGAATGGTCACCCAGTCCTGGCAGCAGGCGGTCGTCAGGGCCTCTCGTTGGCTGGCGAGTTGGACACCGGATCGCTGCACGCGTGGGGAAGGGAAGGTGTTTCGGCGGCGGAGGGCACGGGCACGCCGCGAGGGTGGCATCTGGTTCGACATTGTGTCGGTTGATACTTCAGCGTCGGGGGTTGATGTGAGGCAGTTCAATGGATCAACCAAGTCTTTGGGATCTCACTCCGCAGAAAGAGGGGATATAGGAGTTCGTCTCCGTTGAATAATGATGCTCTTGACGCAGACGTTTGCGTACTAATTAATTATAAAATGGACGTTCATAGGTAGTAGAATAGCTGATGGACGAACCGGAAGTTTCTAGGTGACGAACTTGAAAGAAGAGGACGATTGGTGGTAAACAATGGCGAACGCTCTATTTCCCCTTGGAACATTTTTATCAGGGAGATGTACCCTTGGCTACCTTACAAAAGTGAAGTGCATGGCTCTTTCTCGGAATGTGCCTGGTGTCTAAGTCAACAGCAGGAACGAGGGACACCCCTATCCGCGGAAAGTGGGAATGAGTGCCGGAGATCCCAGGGCTACAGTGCAGATTGCTGACCTTCATAGCTTGATCTCTCATTGGGATCATTGTAAGTTAGCCGAAATGTTGTGTAAAGAGATCTTAATTTCTTCCAGTAAACCCAACGGGTGTCATACAAACAGACAACAACTCTTCTTCCCCTCTTAATCATCCAAAGACTACGGCCAGATCATGACTACCACCGAGCACATAACAACCAGAGCCCTGATACCAACCGGCCCCCTGGAGGGAGTTCCATCTTCATCATCCTCATCAGGCCCGTTGTCCTCACCCGGCGGGGCCGTCGGGCTCGGCGTAAACGACCCATCAAACGTCTCATCCAGCGCCGGAAGCCGCACATTCCCATCGACCGCCCACCCACCGGATGTTGACATGGGACACGCCCGCGTCGACACACTCGACGGGTCATACTCTGCCCTAGGCGTGCCACTAGGCGTGATCCTCGCCCACCTTGTCTTAAGATTATCGAAATCTGGCTGTCGTGGCGTCGGGTTACCCTTCCTCGTGAACCCGTCAAATACGTCGTCTGCAACGTCATCCTGGTCCACAGACCCACTGCCGTACGAAACGATGCCATACTCGTTCTGCTCGTAGATCCACTCATACACCATGGCGCCGCTCCAATCATCCACCATTGGCTGGCTGAAAATCGCATCCTGGTCTTCCCACTCCCGGGGCTCCGGCCCCGTAATGCAGCCCGTCTCGGAGAAGAAGATAGGAACTGGGAACTGCTCTGCCATTTCCTGAAGTTTCGGATATCCCGAGCTCTCGTAGGTGTTAGGCGTGCACCACTCGTACGCATTCAGACCGAAGAAATCTACAATCTCCGAACTGTTTCCGCCGCAAGTGAGGTAATCCTGGAGCATTGGTCGCAATTCAGCAATATCAGCGGCTGTGTAGCCAATTGGCACCTTACGGTACCCTTTCCGATCACGGTAGGCCTTCATGTCGCGGACGGCGGCCTTGATAAAGGGGGCTGACAGGGACTGGTCACTCTCTGCGATTATCTCGTTTCCGACGTAGAGGGCCATGAGGTTGTCGTATTCGATGAAGGCGTCCATAACGGCGGAGTACATCTCGAACTGGGTGGTGTTCCAGTAGGAGTCGTGCTTGGCGTGTTAGTGAGGGGGGAGACGGTATGCAAAATGGATACAAGGCTTACAGGCTTAATAAAGGTTGGGAATGTGTCCATGTCGAGAGTGACGTATATTCCCGCCTCGTCGAAGGCATTCATGCAGCCGTCGTGGTCAGCGTCCGGATCGACGTGGTAGACGCGGATGGTGTTGACGCCGAGTTCCTCCATGAGCTCAATATCTCTCCTGCACTGATCCAAGTCAATGAGAGGGTCGCTGGGGCGCAATTGGTATGACATCCCTGTAATTCCGTTAGCAGGTCTTGGGAACACCGGCTCAGCGCTATGGAACTGATACTAACCCTTGATGAAGAATTGATTTCCGTCGGAGTCATAGAACTTGTTGCCGTACGACTCGATGGTGGGAAGGGCATAAGCAGCCCCTATCCAGGAAACAAGGCACCATGTGAACTTCATGATGATGTTTTGTTGCTAACAAATCGGGGGAGTGAGATAATGAGTCTCAATATTCCTCTTTATTTCAAGGAAATACTGGCGCCGTTGGAGCATGTGAATCACAAACAATTAGGCCTCGTCGGAGGAAACGGAAGCATCCTTGCTCCTTCCTTGATGGTATCATTAGCTAGAGACCAGCAAGCACATCTCAGATCGAGGACCAAGCAGGAGCCATGGATGTTACGAAGATCGAAGAGCGAAGGGAAGTCGGAAGGAAACCACAATCAATCAGGACAAATCCCACTCTCAAGGAAAGACGCCGTCATTACAAGTAGCGTTCCATTGCTCCCAAGCGACCGCAAGACCCCGCGTCGGGCGGCAGCGAGACTGTTTGGTTTTCTGGTTAATCGAAACAAGTTTCGATCGACGCACCAGGGAGCCCACAGGCCACCCGGCTTGGCTCCAGGATCTCCAATCTCGGTTCGACATGCACGGGTGGTTGGTTGGCAGCGGAAATCGGGACCTCGTCTACACACTGACCTAGTCGGCCCAAGTTGCTCACAAAGGCGCCCGTCGACGATACTACAGTATGCCTCGGTGAGTCCCTCTCATTATACGGGAATTGATGGAGCGAGATGGGCCGTCTCGTCAGGACGGTTTGCGACAGGCAGCCATGGAGGATGCCACCCTGGCGACATCATCCCTAGCCAACCACAGCACCAAAAGTTTCTTAGTTATTTTTGCCAGCGATTCCCATCCGCTCGCACGATGGGTCAAAACTTTCTTGCGTGTTGTTTGTGAGAAGCCAGCGTGGTTCACTCAGTGCCTGGTAGGCTGGCATTGGGCGAGGGCCTTGGCCGCCTTCGAAGGATTGAGACTGCTCCTCTTGTACGTGTGTAAGTATTAGGACTCTTCAATCCCTTAAAGGGCCAACATCCCACCCAACAACAGCAGTAAGATATACGCTATGCCTATATAAACGTGTTCTAACTTCCCGAAATCCAGCTGCTGTTTCCAAAGCGATCATTGTTGTGAGCATGTCTTCTTAGATTACCAGCTACTTTCGTACATATCGCGACTTGAAGTGGATAATCACGACCCGCAGTCCACTCCAATATCATAGCTGACTTGTCCGCTCGCCCCGGTCCCAACTGGCGCTCCGTTGATGAGATGTCGTCTCTGCTCTCAGAAGTGGTCCCGCCGAGCCCCCCGCTCCCGACCCGTCGAATGAGCTCTCTCCCGCGCGTTTCAGCATTGAAGGAGCCATTACGGCGTCTCGAGTCCTCCTTGCCGCGTCGGCTACCTCTCTTCTGCCTGGTGCTTGGTGGTGTTTTGTTCATCACATATCTCACCGTAAATAGCGATTTTGAGCTCCCCTGGGGAATGGCGGACCGCTTACGGTTCCTTGGGCTCCTTGTTAGTCTCCCATGAGCACCTTACGCTGTACCCTTTCGCAGTTACGTATATAGCATGGCTGCCGTAGCTGCTCCTTTAAAATTCTCTTCCGGGCTCTTCCTTTTCTCTCGGTAACCGCTCAACAACACGAGCTAACCCTCCCCAGTCTTTCCTCTGCGTCTTCCTATCTATCGTGAATCTCGTTCTCCTCACCAAGGCTCGCGAACGAAATGAAACGAGCCCATCAGCTCTCGGGATACTCGTCAACGTCGCCACCCACGGTTTCCTTAGCTACTCCCTCATCCTTACTACGTCATACATCATGAATGAGATGAGTTGGGGCGGCAGAGTAAGAATCGACTCCTTTGAGGTGGTTCTCTTACTCTGGCTTGCTACCAGTGTCCCTCTCGGTGAGACTTATTCTCCCTTCCTCCTCCTTCCTCTTTCTGCCTCAGATAAATGGAGCAGCTTGTCGGCCATGCGTGCGAGAATTACAAGGCTTGAGGGGTGAGAAGCGTGGGCTGACATAGGAATCATCGTTGGATGATCAACCCCGGGTTTGTGATCTTCTGGCTCAGAGGCCTAATTATTTGGATTCGGAATACAGGGTAGTCGGTCTCATGGTCCTTGCCCGCCGGGCAGCTCACGATCGAGGCGAGCATCAAGTTCCATCGGCACGAGCCTCTGAGGGCGACTCAGGAGTCAGCATAGGTTGACGTTCGTCGAGTCCTCATGATGCGCTAGTTTGCGGGTGGCCTGCGGTTGCGGGCCCATGCCTGGGGCACTTTGCGTCGCCGAGATAGATAGGAACAAATGGGCTGTCCCGTTACACCCCGACTTTAATACTTGCTCCCTATTGCGAGGCGAGGGGCGCAGTCCGTCGAGGGATGAGTCAAGCGCGCCGCGAGAGGATAAAAACCCACCAGGCACATATGTCCGATATGTCATGTCATTGCACTTGCAAAGACACTTGTGAAATCCCGCGGGAATCCTCACTTACTCATTCGGTCGACGCGACGTTTTCGTGCAGATGGATCGAAGATGGGGTTAAAACTTGACGAAGCATGCCATTTTCCTAAACGCTAGTATTCCATCCCGCAAACGCTATGCCGCTTCCGAGGGAGCAGTGTGACGCCGCCCCCGCCAAAAAAAAAAGCCGTAGAACTCCCAAATCCAATTCCTCTTTGCCTGGCGGGCCGTCCCACTGTTCGATTCGTCCCTGACGCCCTGAGTATCCAGCGAGCTCGGCGCCATGTGGCGGAAGAGGAACCTTGAGACGATCACCTATTTCTTCTCCTTCTCGGCCGCCTTACGGGCCTCAGCTATATCGCGCAATTAGCATTCAGTCGCATACATCCCTTCCGCAGTTGACATCGCGCAAGAAAAGGGGCTCATCGGGAGTGAGACGTACCAGCAGCCTGCTTCTGGCGCATAATGGCGGCGGCGGTCTCCTTGTCGCGCTGCATCTCGGAGCCGGACTTGGTGTTGCCCTTCTTCTGTAGACAGGGGTTACGGTCAGGCACTGCATCTTAGTCTCAAGGATGAGACGACAATGATATGTCCGGTCCCGGGGACTCGCCACTTCAGTTCACGATATTCCTTCAGGGTTCAAGGAAGAAGGAGGCTCATGAGAGGTGGGCGGTTGGCTGGAAGAGAAATTTGCGTACCATAGCGGCCTGCTTCTTCAAGTTGGCCTCACGGGCTTTCTCACGCTGATTTCCGCGGGCCATATTTTCCCGTCACCTTTTGCTGCAGGACCTTGGACTGCTTGAGGTGGATACGCGGAACCCTTGGCAGCGGTTTCTATCCCAGGACTGATGAAAACGTGGAGCGCTGTCAGAAACGGAACCTGAGTGGGGTGAGGAAATTCAGGGATTGAGGTTTGGGAATGGCCTCGCTCGGACAGGCTCATTGGCTTTAAAGGGTGGCCCTGGAGTGAGGCTTGGCGGGCTGTGCTCCACCACGGCGGCATTCCGAGGCTTTGCTTTTGGGGGTGCTCGGAGAGACAAAGTGGGGATTGGGGCGCCCAAAGTTGCTGCCACTGCAGGGATCCTGCCGTTTCCACGGTAAGCTCTCAGCCCTAAAGGTACCCTTAAACAGGGGATACTTTGGACGGTTCCAGGCGTGGCGTTGCTAAATTTACGGGCGGCAGCTGACTCAGGACAGCCACTCTCATTGCTTTCCCAACCAACCATTCCTCCTTTCATGCCAAGATTGTCCATCGCGGATGTTGCCGCTCCAGCTTCGGCGCCTGTGAGGGTTGCCGCGGACTGTCCCAATCCAGTTAGGAAGCCGTCGCATTCGAGGCTTTGGCATTTCGCAAACCCTGCGCGACCGCGACTAACGCCGGCAGGAGCAGGCAGGAGCTCTCTTATTTGGAACGCCGAGAGCAGAGCTGCTCAGTCATCGGGCTCGACTCAACGGGCCATGAAACATGTGGCCCCGGAGACGGCCGAAACGAAGAGTCAAGACCGGAGCCTGATGATGTGGCTTCTGGGGTTTTCAGTGATGATGTACACGCGAAACCCGTTTTCTACGGGCCTATCTTATTCCTGGCAGGCGGCATCGTGATGGGGTCGTGTGGCATCGCCGAAGATATGCACCCGGTTAACATCATCTGCAACAGGCTGGAATCTGGGTTTCAGGGCGTCCAGTCTGAAAACCGACAAAATATCGCGAGAGGAATAGGATAGACAACAGGCATTTCGTCCCCGTTCCATGTGAACGCCTTCTAGCGTTCGTTGTCCCAGGCACTTCTGCCGAACCAGCTTCAACTTGCCACCTGCGCATCGCCTCTCGGCCGCATTGATCTTCCAGCAGGGCCAACATCATGCTTGGGCCAGATCCTGGGCACGAGGTCTTGGGACGGTCATTTAGCCAGTTTGGGGGCCACCGAACCTGAAACCCAGATTTGGACGCTCTCGTCCAATCAAACGCCGGCAGCGGCGCGGACCTGGGAATTTTCTCCAACATCAGACTGACATCGAGTCAAGGTCCGCCTGCGACAATCCAGGGCCCGTTTCGGTGGCAATTTTCTGATTCCACGCTTGTAAAACTCGGTGCGACCGGGCTTGACTGGTTCACGATCATTTATGACCCAGGCCTAGCCGATGGCCCGAGCCCCTCCTTGGATTGGCGGCAACTTGGACATAGGCGCCAAGATGGGCCTGTGTTATTCTTGTCCTCACTTCCGCGGCTCGACGACGACCCAGGCAAGCAGGGACCCGTCTCGGCATTTTCCTTGTTCCCAATTATTCTCGCTCACCACGAGACGCAGTGGATACTTCAATTCCGTAGGCGCTACAGACATGCTCCCGATCCGGTGAAACCTTCAAAGGACGAGCACCCCAGCCTGGCCTTACACCGGCGCTTCGTCTGGTCCCAGTCGGGTATCAACGGCCAGCGAATCCACCCCTGCCGCAATCTGGTAAGGTCTACCCGTCCTCGGTAGCGGAGACGCATGGCTCGGCGGGAACCATTGGCCGCGGCTCGTCTCGAGATGTTTATCCAGCGCCCACCCATCGAATGAGATGTCCACATCGGCGATTTGCCGATGCGTCTCCAGATCCCCCTGGGGAGGGTGGTGCTTCAGTGCAACAACGTTCCTGGTCCCCTCCCTGTTCGATGGCATAACCGGGCTGTTTGAAGAATATTCCGGGAACAATGGCCGCTGCTCTTGCCGATGCTGGTTTGCCATCTTTGTATTAAAGGATACTGCCCCCTCTTGTACCCCATTGAGAGATGCCTCACAACGCTCTTTCTCCATTGACTCACCGTGTTTCCCTTTTTTTTCCCCGATTCTTCGCTTTTGACAGCCTTTAGTTTCGAATATGCCCCTCACTCTAATATAGTCCTTCTTTTACAACCCTTTTCCTATCCTGCTTTCAACACACCTATTCAAATATCATACTTCTACCTCTCGACGAACCCAGGACTGGTCCTGATCTGGCTTCTGAAATACCTCCTTCTCTTCTATTCTCCCTCTCCTTTCGATATAAGGTTCCCGAGACTACTATTTCATCTACGAGCCTTTCTCCATAGTGCTTCAGTTATTACGAGTCACCACCCAACACAACGAAATTCCACTGCCGGACAGGACGACTCCTCTTACTGTAAGAAAAAAGAGGTCTCTGGCTTCGCAATGACCCTATCACAAGCTGATTCCTCCCAGTATACATCAACGCCGCCCATCATGTTTGGCGCCGCATCGAAGCCCGGCCTCCGCGGCTCCGGCCACCTCGTCCTCAACGCTATCCGTCCCTGCAACATCATCACCCTCCTCGCCATCGCCGTGGTCTGCTGGATCATGATCGTTATGACGGGGATCCGCGGCACCTTCTTCTTCTTCGACGCCGCCTCCCACTTCTTCTGCTCCGTCATCGCCCTCACCCTCATTGTCACCGAGCTCTCGCTCCTCGAGTCCTACTTCCGCGCCAACTGGCCCGCCTTCTCGCCCGAGCACGGCCTTGCCTGGCTTGGCACCGCCATGGTAGTCATGGGCTGCCAGGTCCTCGGCAACCTTAACGACAGCGCCATCCAGCCCAAGAAGATTGGCCGTTCCATCTACAATCTCGTGCTCGCGACGGGTATCCTGGCCCTCACCTTCGGGGTCATTAACATTGCGACCTCGATCCTCTTCTCGGACCGCAAGGCCGGAATCAACGCACGTATGATCCGCAGCGACGGCAACCTTGCCACTCCAAAGGATACAGAGAACGGCTCCGCCAGATCCGACTCTGTGCTTGGCGAGGAGAAGGCCAACAAGACGAACCGCTGGACTAAAAGGCTAACGTTCGCTAATGGCCGCCGCCTCAAGATCAGTAGGCCGATCCTACAGCAGCCTCAGGACGTCGAATCCCAGTTCCAGAGCGATAGCTGGCGCGACAGCCGGTCCAGCCCCATAATCCCCGAAGTGCGGAGGCCCGACACGGCCATGCATCCCATGAATACGGGCGTTAGTAGGTATAGCGAGGTGTCCCACCTTCCTCGGTTCTAAGAAGCAGCAGGCGTTCGAAGGGTAAGGGAAAGGATCATTGGATAGGCCAAGGGAAGGCGTTCAGGGAATACCACGGAATTTGAATTTATTTTATCACTATTATCTTTGCTCTTTTTGGTGTCCAGAAAGGGAGGTCCTTTTCGGTGTATGGTGCAAAGCCCCGCGGCCCGAGGGGGGACGGGACGGAGATTCTCGCTTTGGTTTCTTCATCTGCGGGTATAACATAGGTTCAATAGACGGATCATCCGCGAGTCTTCTTCCGAATTGTCAGCATGAGTGAAGCAGCTCCCTGTGAGTCTCAAGAATTATCAACTGTAGAGACTAGGACTAGGAGGTGACTTCGCAGGGATGTGCGTTGACTCTCGCCCCCAAAAATTAAAATATAATAAAATAGAATCAGGTACAAGTTATCGCGCGTCAACTGTGTACACGACGTGTCTACCTAGGAGTTTGAAGCTAACTTCGTGGCCCTGCCGTCTGATATGTTGTCATATTATGATGCTACATCATGGCAATGAGTTCTCTAATGCCTAAGCAACAGCATCCATTACCCTCAAACTTAGATATGCCCTTCACCTGATCTATTGGACTCGCTTGCCCTCACCCATATCACAAACGAAGTAGTCACTCAAGAGGGCTCATTCCTTACACCAATACGACCCCGTCTTTACACAATCATCGTTACAACCTTGCTTTACTCGACACTGCATCCCTAAGCACGGGAGTATCATGTCGCAGAGTGAAGCGTATAACCCGATGCCTGGATATTCGCCTACAGGGAACGCCAAGGTTCACTCCTGATAACACCATCTGAGAGACCGTCGACCGAGAAGCGAACATTATAGCCCCCTGTATCTACGTCACCGTATCCATTCATGGCCGATCAGATTACAAGATCTAAACCTCTTAAAGAGTTACTATTGAGGAGCCCAAGACATACCGATACTCACGGGTCAACTTCTTCGATCCTGTCGCGGCTAGCCAGGTCGTCTTCGACGGGCTACTGCACATCGAGCACGGGTCCTCCGCCGCGTGGGTCTTTGCCAACACCATGCTGCTAGTCGCAGACAGAAGTGCCCTGGCTGCTAGCGAAGAAAAGGAACGCGAGCTACGTGCCCATCGACGGGTTAGACTAGCCACTTCTGGGGTGCTTACACTTGTCATCTCTGACCAGGAACACGAATCTTGAGGCCTCCGTATAGTACTATCTCCAGGCGCAGATGCGGGTGTATTCCAACAAACGGGGCCAGGACGATGTGGCAACCCTTCCCCAGAAAACCTCCCTAGCCTCAAGCAGAAAAGCTAGATGGAGGCGGCAGCTCAAAGTTGCGGGGCTGAGGTTCGCCGATTGCAGAATGAGGCGAGATCCTGATTAGGTAGGCGGCTGTACTATCTATTGAGAATCCGGTGGAGAGAAGGGGGGGGTATGCATTGGCCGCAAATGGCAGCCATCAAGAACAGGCGAATTTCGAAGCATGCTCCTATTAACGAAGAAGAATAGCCACTGGACAATTTACACTGTAAAGCCAGGCTTGATCCCATGTGTCACATATCTCTTGAGCAGCCTCCTATGAGGGACCCATTGTACTTTGCCCCTGGAAGGCTTTCGATGCAGATGTTGTCGCTGATAGAAAAAGCCGAACTCTACCTTTCTTTTCGTCTGACCTTTACTCCCCTGACCATGTAGCTCCAAAACGCCTCGAATACGAGTAGATATGGCCCATTTGCCGTGCCGACATCCTCACGCAGGCGTTTGACGCGCCAAACCGAAGAGCGCTTCCAGCACCTCCTCGATCTGCTTGCGTCTAAAACGAGGTACTAATACACATAGATGTGAGCAGGTGGGAGACTAGTACCGAGAACAGAGGATACTAGAGCGGGTTGGGAAACCCAACGTAACTCTTCCCAGCGAACCTGAGTCCAAGCATCTCTTACACCGCTCAGCTCCATCCGCTCTGCCCTGAGCCTCCATACGGCGTTGTAGTAGCATATGGCGTCGTCGCCGCGCCACCCCAGGCACTTTGCGCCCCGCCGTTCCCATAGGGTGTCGTGTACCCGCCATCCTGCCAGGGGTTCGGGCCGTCCATATCGGGGCTCTTCGGCCCGCCAAACTCCGTCTCCATACCGTCACCGCCCTTACCGCTGACGAGATGGATCAAGCCCGCGAGCTTCTGCTGGAGAACACGGATGCCGCCCTGGACGATCTCGTTGGGCTCTAAGGTGCCGACACCCTCGACCTCGTAGTAGAAGCGGTCCGGCACGGCATAGTAGTCGAAGGGCTCGCCCTCCTGAGGCGGGTCCTCCCACTCTGCGTACTTGCTCTTGGGCCTGTTATCGGGGGGTCAGCTTACGAAAAAGACGCGGGTTTAGACGCGGCCCACATACCACTCCGCCTGAGCATCCTCCTCGTACCAGAGGTCGAGGTGGTGTAGCTTGTTGTGCGGGTCGTACTCGAAACCAACGGCAGCTGTAGGCATCCACTTAGCGTGTTCCTTCGCGATTCCCTTCTTCGCGACACAAAGCAGCTTAAGCTCCTGCCCGCTCCTCAGCTTCGCAATCAAGGGGCCGTTCCCATCCGGGTCCATGACGACGGGGTTGCCTAGATCTAGACTCCGGCGGTTGCTGTCGATGACCAGATCGCGTGCGTATATCTTCATGACCTCATCGGACGTGCACCGCGCGTGTAGGCTCAGGCGCACGCTGCACGAGTCGCAGAACTGCTCACAGTCGCAGTCGCGCGTGTAATTGAGGGAGTCGATGTCCTTGGACACGATCGGGATGAGGCCCAGACGATGAGCTATGAACTCGTCGGCGAGAACAGAAGTGTTGGTCTCGATCTCGACGAGGTCGATGGCGAGGGTGGGGACCTCGGACTGGATGACGCGGCGGATGGAGTTGGCGAAGGAGAGGTCGGTTCCCGTGAGCTCGAAGTCGACCTTGAGATTGTTTGCCTGTCACATGTAAGCATGGTGGGAAAGATTCTAAGTGGTTAGAGAAGTGGGCGCGACCTACGGCAGAAATCTTGACTGTCGGCCCGCCTTCCTGGCCGTTGAGCATCATCTCGTCCATGTCCATCGTGGCGATCGGCCGCGCACAGGTTGCACCCGGAAAAGGGAAGGCGGGGGTGAGGGAAGGTGAGATTCGAAGGAACGCGACCGAGATGGAGCGCCGGGGTTCGAGTTCGGCGAGACACTAAGTGTTGGCGTCGAGGAGGAATGTTCGAGGGAACGTGAAGGTTTGTAAAAAGGAAGGCACAAGGCTGGTTATTCTTCCTTTGTGTGATGGCAATACAGCACCTGCACTGGGCGGCTGGGCATATCTGATTGGTGTCGCATGCATCTAAAAGGCTCCACAATTCCTTATCGATAAGCCTAAATTTTGTCACCAAGAATTTTTGGCCAGCTTCATCGCTCGCCCCGCCATCTTTCCCAACTTCTTCATTTACTTTACAACACGGTCTTTCACAATGGTAAGGAGACGCCGTAGATTCTCATGAAAAAATGGTGCTGATTATAAACTAGAAAATTAAAACGATGTCCCGATCCGCCGTTCAGCCGGCTGGATCGGACGTCCAGAAGCTCCCCCGAAACCTGAACCCGGAGGTACATCCATTCGAACGAGCGAGGGAATACACGCGGGCTGTAAATGCCGTGAAGTTGGAGAGGATGTTTGCGAAGCCCTTTGTCGGCCAACTCGGTGGTGGCCATGTCGAAGGCGTGTACTCCATGGCTGTCGATGGACAGTCGCTACACAGGGCAGCAAGCGCTTCGGCCGATGGAGTTGTAAAAGTATGGGAGTAAGTAGGGCCGTTGTCCCGGAGCTACGATGAGCTCCTTCAACTAACAGGACCCTTTCTTAGTCTGACTGGACGGGACGAGATATGGCACACCACAGCCCACGAGAACATTGTCAGGGGTCTCTGCTGGACGAACAACGCTCAGCTAATCAGCTGCGCGAGCGACAAGACGATCAAACTATGGGATCCCTACAATACAGCCTCCGACTCTGAGCCGGTTGCAACGTGGCTTGGCTCCTCCGGATTCACAAGTATATCCCACCATCGTAACAAGAACGCCTTTGCGGTCGCGTCCGACGCCATCAACATCTACGACCTCGAGAGACCAACTGCCGCCCCTGAGGTCATTGCGTGGCCGAATAAAGCGGACACGATTAACTCTGTCGCCTTCAACCAAGTTGAAACGAGCGTCATTGCCACTTGCGCCTCCGACCGCTCCGTGGTCTTGTACGACGTGCGATCCTCGACCCCCGTGGCCAGGACCATTCTCAACTTCTCCTGTAACGCAGTGGCATGGAATCCGATGGAGGCCTATAACTTTGCGCTAGCGTCCGAGAACCACGACGTCATGATCTTCGACTCCCGGAACATGTCGCGGGCACTTAATGTCCTCAAGGACCATGTTGCGGCCGTGATGGACGTGCAGTTCTCGCCGACTGGCCAGGAATTGGTCTCGGCCTCGTACGACAGGACGCTGCGTATCTGGAAGCGTGACCAGGGCCACTCGAGGGATATTTACCATACGAAACGAATGCAGCGGCTGTTTGCGGCGCGCTGGACCGCTGACTCGAAGTACATCCTCAGCGGGAGTGACGACGGAAATGTACGCCTAACCACCAAACCTTGCTGTCTTGTCTGGATGCTAACAGAATTTAACCACAGGTCCGAATCTGGAAGGCCAACGCTTCCAAAACGGAAGGCCCCAAGTCAGCCAAGCAGCGGCAGGCGCTCGAGTACAACGACGCGCTCGTCTCGCGATACGGCCACATGCCCGAGGTGCGCCGCATCAAGCGCCACCGCCACATTCCCAAGGTGGTGAAGAAGGCCCAGTCCATCAAGCGCGAGGAACTCAATGCTATCAAGAGGAAGGAGGAGAACGAGAGGAAGCACTCGAGCAAGCAGTTCAAGAAGAGGCGGCCGGAGAGGGAGAAAATGGTCTTGGCCATGGAGGAGTAAATGTGGGACCTGCACCATTTGCACGGCGGCTTGGGGGCATTTGCATGGAGTTTTGGCGAATTTGGTGTCGCAAAATATATTATTAAGTCTCTGGAATACTATACCCGATTATCGAGTGCCTCGGCCGGCCATGAGATAGGAGTTTGCTTGTAAGATTGAATTGGTGACTCTTGAGGCCACGAAGAAATTGTCCCTAATTAATCGTTCACTGTCGAATTTTCCTTTTTGGGAGAAGACGGGCCCGGACGATGCCGTCCTCTTCGGGGCGATGGTCCGTTCCGTACGAGTCACGTGTAAGAATCTCTGGCTCCAGTGGGCCCGAGCGGCAGGTTCCGAAACCTTTCAGGGGTGTTTCAAAACAGCCTGGGAACGGGCGGGCTCTGTCTGAGCTTCGGCCCACATGGGATCATGGGCATCAAGTCACCTCGTCTGAACTTTCCACTTCTTGACCTATATCCTTGAGCTTAACGCTGGCCGAAATTGCTTTCCTATTCCCTATTCTTGAATATTACGTTAGTTTAGAAGCTGTAACCCCCCTCTCACTACCCTAAGCGCCAGCTCCCTTAGCTTTCCCCATACGGATAAGGCCACCACCTCGATATCCCCCACCGACACACACTCTCGCCAACGAACGCCCTCCAGAACATCGCAGCCATGGAGTACACCCGCCCGCCGCAGCGCGACTCGTGGTTCGCGCCCCTGTCCATCGATCTCATCCTCAAGGTGCTAAAGGTCACCTTCCTCCACCCCTTCATCTCCTGGGTGATCCCGCTCTGCTTCCGCGCGCAGAACTACCCCTGGGACCACCAAAAGATGCAAATATCCATCGCGTGGGCCGTATTCATATCGCTCTGCTGGATCGCGAACATGGTCAACCAGCGCATCGCGTATGGCTTACCGCGGGAGGTAGACCTCGACGACGAGGTGATCGTGATTACGGGGGGGGCGAGCGGGCTGGGACTGCTGGTCGCGGAGGTGTACGGGATGAGGGGAGCTTCAGTGGCTGTGGTGGATGTTAGGGATATGGAGAATGGAGAGGCGAGGGGTGTGAGCTTTTACCGGTGTGATGTGTCGGATAAGGAAGCTCTTGTGAAGGTGGCGAGGCAGATCGAGCAAGAAGTGAGTCTCCTCTCCTTCCCATGCCCCAGATACTCTGTGTATGGGAACGAAATAGCCTAACGAAGCTGTAGCTCGGCCCCCCAACCGTCCTCATAAACAATGCCGCCATAGTCCAGGGCAAGTCCCTCCTCGACCTCACTCTCCCCGAAATCGACGCCTCCATCTCAACGAACCTCCTCGGCCCCTTCTACGCCCTCAAGGCTTTCCTCCCTTCACTCGTCCGTTCCCCCAACGGCGGCACCATCGTTAACATCTCCTCTGTCATCGGTCAGCTTGGCGCCGCCTCTCTAACTGACTACGCCGCCTCTAAGGCCGGCCTCACGGCACTACACAAGTCCCTCGCTGCGGAGCTCCGCCTCACGCACCCGCAGATCCGCATGGTTCTCGTCGAGCCGGGCCAGCTGAGCACGCCGCTCTTCTACGGCGTGCAGACTCCCAGCGCGTTCTTCGCGCCCGTGGTGGAGCCAGTGGATGTTACCAAGGAGGTAGTGGCGGCGATCGACGGCGGGCTTAGCGGGCATGTGGGTGTGCCACTGTATGCGAGGTGGGTGGGGTGGTATAACGTGCTGCCGGCGGGGGTGCAGCTGCTGGCGAGAAAGATCACGGGAATTGACACAGCAATGCGGAACTTTGTGGGGAGAAGGGGCATTGAGAGGCGTGGGGAGAAGGGGTGTTAGATAGGGATCAGGGGGTTGCTCGCCCGGCGCTGGGCGTCTGGGGTAGGCCAAGTCAGCATAAGTTGTGTGAAGGTGATACGGGAGTGATACCACTACTGGAAGTGATAGATGGCCCTCAAAGACACTTTGTACGATATGTGGATCTACAATGATATAGATTCCGCCTGTCCTTTGCCCGTGCTTCGCAGGCTTCACGAGAGTGGTTCAGCACTGGCGTTAACCCTCTGTCAGTGCATCTAAGCCGAACGTAGAATGCCCACGAGCTTAACATTAGCGGAACGGCTCGTTGCCGTACTAATGGGTCACGAACGGGAACAATAACTAGCGTGGGGGTAGAAAATCTTCCGGCGCCCAGCACTGACATGTGGGGTGACGCAGCGGTGGGCACTATCGTGACAGGGCAGGGTGAGCCTGCTAGCGATACACCGTAATCGGAAACAGGAACAACAGGACGCCGTCGGGGGCGTTTGCCCCATCATTTGCGGCGCCGTGGTTGGGGAGCTTGCTTCCCATATTGGCGGGTCTTGGCTCATGCACGGCCGCAGAAGCAGGGGAGCAACAGCCAGTACCGTCCCAGTCTCTTATCTTAATCCCGTCACTCGCAATCCTTCCCCAGATCGATGGAGGACAGGGCTTCACTGATATCAGAAACGACAGATAAGCGGCGCCTTCCACGCAGCGCCGTCGCTGAGAGTCCACTACGATCTCCGCGGAAGCCCTTATCGCCTTGATAGGATCCTCACTGGTTTAAGAAGACACAAGTTGCTCCTTCTCCTCGGCACAGCAATGCCCTAGGTAGATCAGCACAGCAAATCACCAAGAGTTAGGGGTATCCCGCTGTCTAAACACATCCCATCCGCGATAGTCCCTAGCTAAGTCAAGGGTGGAGGCTGTCCCGAAGGAGAGGGACGCGCCGTTGAGCGGGCGCTAGTCGGTGAGTCCACGTATACCCCAGATTAGGGCCTGGAGGTGGGGTAGGTGTTGGCATAGGATTGTGTTCGGGACGAACTTATACCGGAGATCTCTTGAGTCCAGCTGAGCACAATGGCTGCATCCGTATTTGTTCGCGAAAGCAGGTGTGGATGCTGGTGTGGGGGGTCCCAGCTGTTCTGATTGAGACACGGAGTAACAAGTTCGACCGGATGGCCTAGCGCAGCGACAAATCCAGAACAAAGGAATCGCGGAAATAACCTGTCAGGACCACTGGGGGGGCTGTGTTGGTGGCCCGCGTCCTGATAAGGAGAGTCCGTCTTGTTGGTGGTGATGCTGACTGGAAATGGAACGCTGATGGAAGAGATAAGGAAATCTATCTGCTGGTGCTGGACTGCGGGCGCAAGTGCGGCCTGCAGAAGAGCTAAGCATGTACCTGTACCACATGGCAACTCTTCCCAGACCGACAGTCCCCATATTCAGCCTCTGTTGTTTAGTAATGTTCCGGGTTACAAGTTCAACTCAGTACAGTGACCTCCCTCCCGAATCTCGCCCCGCCCTAGTTCACCCACCGCCGCCGCCGACTCTAACAACTCTTCGGCCACGCTCTTATCGACCACTACGGAGAACTAGGCGTACCTGCTGATGGCAGCAGCCTGTCTCATCATGCCCTTGCTATATCGGTCCTTCATCCCCGCCGACGTGGGCGCTATTCTCACATTTCCGACCCTGCCCCCCTCATTCTATCTCGCGCTCGGTCAACATCGTGCAACAATCTGTCACAAGAGCTCGGCTGGTGGTTTGAATTCGAACATCAATGGCAATCATCAGATCCGCAGATAAGTGGGACGGAGTCAATTCAGACAGCAGAGAAGAAGCGAGCTAGTTAGCCCCGAAAGGATCCCTTACCGCGGACAGAGCGACGCAACGATTTCCATCATGGCCTTGCAGTGGTGGGATCCAGCCAGTATCGACGCCACAGTAACCCGTAACTTCGTCACCCAGAGGCTGCCTCCCGGGGATGCCGGCCGTCTTGATCGAGCAGTGTCCTTTGGAGACGGGGTGGCCGAGGACGAGAGCCTGACGGACCTCACGTACTGGGACTGGATAGACACCAAAGGAAAGCGGCTCTTCTTGATCCTTGTCGACCTCGGCGTAACAGGGCAGATATTCGACCTCATCGACAACTCGTGGTGTGATGAGGACCTACCCATTATCCCGGAAAGCCTCGAGAGGATCCGGTCGTTAAGCGCGAGGGACGAGAAGACCTGGAGGCGGTTCTACCAACGGCAGTTCGCCTATCTTCTGCGGCCGCTCCGAAAGGGTGAACACATCGCCTACTCAGATCCCGAAACGGTGCCCTTGGAAGTTGTGGACCGGAAACCTGTGCTTGCGACGAGCAGCTTCGTCGACAAGGTTACCCTGCCCAATGAACCGGGGATGGCATTCTGGAGACGGCGCGTCCCCCTAGGCGACACTCGCACCGGGGATGTGTCAGTTGCGGATTTTTACGACATGATAGACTCTGTGAGTTCACTCAGGAACGAGCACATAGTCTCGTACTGGGCGTCGTACATCCACCAGGAACACGGCTACATCCTCTTTGCGCCCGCAACTGAGATCAGTCTGAAGATGCTGATGGCAACTCAGCCGGCTTCTTTCAAAAACCTCGGAAAGAGCAAGCGCAGGGAGGTAGTAATGGACTGGATCATGTGTCTGACGGACACCGTTGCGTTTCTCCACAGCATGAGCAGATCCCACCGGTACATCAAGCCATCGACTGTGCTCTTCACGTCCCAGAACCACATAATCCTGGCGCATCCCACCAGATTAAGCCCGGAGCCCCTCACAACCCACACGGACAAGAAATCCTTCGACCGTGAGTGGTACGACTACGCTGCCCCGGAGCAGTGGTTCCGCCCGACGGGCGGAAGCATGGGACCCTCTCACCGGAGCAGGTCAAGCCTCTCCGCCTCGCCTCCCGACAAGGCAACCATCTCCATCCTCCGCTATGAATCATCCTCCAAGCCCAACGCCATGCTCAGCACCCCAAATCCGCAGCTGAATCCGCAGGCTGCCGACATCTTCTCCCTCGGCTGCATCATCCTCGATCTCCTCTCTTTCCTCCTTAAGAAGCAGCATAAGTTCGCAGCTTTCCGCGCTGCAAAACACAAGACGCCCGGCCGCGGTGGGGCGGTTCCAGACTCGTCTTTTCACCGGAATCTGGGGCAGGTGGAGGCGTGGATGTCCGGGCTGGCGAAGGAGGCTATGAAGAAGGCCGGGGAGCGTGATGGGGAGGTCTACCGAGGGTTCACGCCGATGCTGCACCTTGTCGCGCGGATGCTGTCAGCGAGTCCACAGGACAGGCCCGGCGCGGATGAGGTCCAACAGAGGCTGTACCAGATCCTGACCGAGGAGTGCGGCATTACGGAGCCGCATTGCGTCCATCGGTACCGGGACGAGTCTGATGAGATTGCAATGCAGAGGCTGCGGATTGACGAGGCGGGAGTTGAGAACATACCGGTGACTCCCAGGGGAACGGTCTATCACCACTGGAGTTATGGAGGGGCGACAATGGGAGTGCCGAGTTCGTCGTTACAACCCCCTGTTGTCATGTTCTAGCTTTCCGTGGCTCACCCCACCCTCGAAATGCAGAATTTCATCAGCGGTGTTGGATTTTGGTTTGCTTGAGGTTATATAAGGCAGCGAAGTCGCCTTTCTGGGCCGTTTCGTTTCCCAATTGTCTCATGGAACGAGTCTCGAAGCCCCCGTTAGAGATAGCCTCCATTCAGCTTCGATCACATAGAGTGACGACAACGCTCGAATCACTGATCACAGAGCTATTCAACGAAGCACTGAGCCTGCCTGGCGTGCCCGACCTATGTTGCCTTCGCTTCTCAAGCCACACGTTCGAGAGAAGGTCTATGGGGACGTTTAAAATAATTGCATTCTCGAACTTAAGAGTCGACTTCAGCAAGAATAATCTGCAATGGCTGACCGAAATCGCAAGCACTGATCTCCGGCTTGTTCATGCAAAGCTTGGAAGTGCGGGATGGCTGTGGGAGGGGCGTCCGGGCGAAGGCATACGGCGATGGGGCCGAATGGTCACAGGGAACGCGGCTGTGAACCTCAACTCGCACTCCATCAGAGAGTTCGTGGAAGCCCTTTTGCGCTTCCCCAATATCTGCAAGCGTTACGGACATCATGGTGATGGGCATAGCTGGTTCCGATCTCAGGGAGCTTTCGTCAACGGACGCCTTGCAGCTCACCTTTCACGCTTATTCGACACCAGGGGCGCCTCCTATTCAGTGTTTCCGGATGCCCATTACCTTGGACTGCGACTGGTCGGACACAGTAGTCATTTCACAGACGACTACTCTTGCGGCGGCTCGAGCAGTCTTCGCATCCCACCTGCAGGAGCTCGATCTCGAGTTCAAACCGACAGAGGCTAGACACGATGAATACGCGAGTATCCTGGATCTTCTGACCGCAGCCTTCAAGCTCAAGACGCTCCGTCTCATATGGAACAACGACGAGGTTGCCGGGGACATCGACTTAGAGCCTAGGGCATACCATTTTGAGTTGGATCTTTGACGTGTCCCGTGATTTCGTGCTATTCCCAGGGCGCTTGATACCGGCGAATACGATGCTGATACCGGACGAACTGTTCCGGCTTCTAACTGGCTGCCGGCATACTCTGACCAGCCTGCCTCTAGACGACCTGGGGCTTGAACCCGGGTCCTGGGCAGATGTTCTAAGCCTTCTCCGAGCCAGGTTCTGCGATATTCTCCGCCGAATCGCTTTCCACGACAGCCGCGAGACGTATTATAATTTATACCAACCTTCTGTCCCCTCTGGAATGCCCGGGGCAGGTCCAGGGGCAGTGCGGTGGTACCCCTGAGTTCGGGACGATTGACCCAGCCATACTGGCGTGGAGGAAGCATGCACGGGGCGTTATCTTTGAAGCTGAATGTGGAGGGCCGGCCATAGAGGCGGGTCTCCGGGTGATTACGGAGTACAGCCACCAAGAGCTCTATAGCGAAGAGCCCGGATGTGGCGCCTGTGGGGGAGACACTGAAATGTGGAGGCAGCGTATAGATACGATGTGCGAATCCGGGGACGAGGCTCACGAAAAAATGGACAGAATTGCCTGCGGTGCGAGAGGAGTGGTGAAAAGACGTTGGATTGTAGGGCTGTGTCAGAGAGTATGTAGATGTTCCAGTAGAGCCATCGAGGTGTTCATGCTTTACGAAGAACTGCTAAGTATCGCGATTCTTGGATTGGAGTGCTTCCAGACATTTCGACGAGATACGTAAATCCTACACCATCCGAGCCATCGCGACGTCCTAGGCTGTTGAGCAGCCGAGCAAGCACAGAAATAGAGCTCAAGACATCAGGCCTTGATCCTTCAAGTGACTGGACGAGATCAAGAACTGTTTTTACACTGACTGCGGCGGATGTTGGAGGACGGCGAGAGTATTGAGTATCTGCGGGCTGGCCGAAGATCCCAAGGCTGGGTACAAAGTATCACTATGAACGCATCTTTACAACGTCTATGGAGCTCACGCCGTGCTGGCCTGCGACCAACATACAACACCTACAGTCACATGAAGAGTCATATTGCTCTTTCGGTGAGTCCCTCTTCAAAACTAGAACTCCGCGAAAAAAAAAAAACATTCCATTTACTGCCGTCGTCTATTCACAAACCACCAGGGTAATTTCTCTCAAACCCCTATTAACCACACCCAAAAAAGACAAAAGGAATACCAAAACTCATCCAAAAAATACGAACCAGTCATATATAATAAAGAAAAAAGATATATCCCTTTCCACCTTCTCAATATCCGGTTTCCCCAATGAACCCCCGCCGTAAGGGGTCTCTTTCCCCATGTGTTTTTGTCGAATTTTTTGTGTGCCTTAATGCTACATGATTTGCTCCGCCTAACCCATCATGGCTGGGTTACTCTTTGCTTAGCGGCGAGCAGGGTTGACAGGGGCAGGGGGAGCCTCGCCGCCCTCGGCAGCAGCATCACCACCTTCAGTCGCGGCGGCATCACCTTCAGCAGCAGTCGCAGCGGCATCACCCTCAGCGGCATCAGCACCCTCGGTCGCAGAGGCATCAGCCGAAGCACCCTCCCCGCCCTCGGCGGCCTCCTCACCACCCTCAGTAGCAGCGGCATCACCGGTCTCAGCCGTGGCATCAGTCTCAGCGACAGAGGCCGCGGACGTGACACCGGCAGAAGCGTCAGACGCACCGCCAGAGGCGACACCAGCAGAGGGCGCGGAAACGCCAGCAGAAAGACCAGCAGACGCACCGGCCTCGCCACCAACGCCGTCCATGCTTATCGAACCTGGCATAGTTGTTAGATCCATGCTACTTGACATACCTTACGCATGGGACAGAAACTTACCGGCAATACCACCGAACGAGTTAACACCCTGAGCAGAGGGGTCAGGGAAGCTGCCACCAGCACACTGGACGGCGCACTGGCAAGAGCCATCCTCGGCCATGACACCCTGGCCCATGACAATACCGCCACCAAGAGTCGCACCACCAGGTGCGGACGCAGAGGGAGCTGCCACGTCAGCAGCACTCGTGGGGAGGACAGCGCCGGCATCAGTCTCAGCGGCGGTCTCCTCGCCCGCACCGGTCTCAACGGCAGTCTCGGCAGCGGTCTCAGCAGCAGTCTCCTCGCCACCCTCAGCCGGAGCAGAAGCAGACCCCTCGGCAGGCGGGACGCCCTCACCGCCAGTGATACCAGTGGCGGCGCCGTCACCGTTCTGCGCGATGGCGTTGGCTTGGAATTGGGCGTGAGTGTTCTCCTCGCTGGGGTTGATGGAGAAGACCATGCCCTGACCGCAGTGGTTGGCCTGGGCGCAGTACATCCAGATGGGTTCCTCGGTCATAACCTGCATGGCGACCTGCGGAGGCGGGTCGATGCTGTTGTCAGGGTTGGCCATGAAGCCCGAGTCCATGCCGCCCTCCATGGCGGTACAGGCGTCGTCAAAGGTGGACTGGGTGACGGTGTGGTTCATCGCGTAGAAGGTGAAGATGATCATGTCGCCGACCTGCGCCGAGACCTCCTGGGGGAAGTACGAGAGGCCCTGGTCACCGCCGACAGTGACCTCGTGGGTGGCACCAACGCCCTCAACGACACCGGTCGCGCCAGCATCGATGACGGTGTTGGCGACCTCCGTGGCCTCGGCGCCGGCGGTAACCGTCTGCGTGACGGTAACCTGCTCATTGATGGTCTCGGCCGCGGCGCCACCGCCCTGGTTGACCCAAATGACAACGGCGTTAACACCGCTGACGAGCCCAACGTGTCCGGGAACGGCAACTCCGGCAACAGCACCACCGCCGACATGGCCGCCGAGACCAGCGTCAACCCCGACACCAGCTTCAACCGCACCGACGCCAGCGTGGCCCGCCTCAACACCGAGACCAGCCTCCGCTCCGCCGAGGTGGTTGGTCCTCCTCATACGGCCACTTCGGGCTAGGGCCGCAGGCGCGATGGCCAATGGTAGCACGGTCGAGAGCCTCATCTTGAGTGTTTCGCTAGATTAAGACGCTTTCGGATGGGACCTGAGATTCGTAATCGGCTTGCCGCTGGCGAGAACCGAAGACTAGGAAAGGACTGATAGAGAGGAACCGGAAAAGAGAATGAGTTTTCGAGATAGATATCGAGGTCCTGCTCGTGGAAGAATGGAAGAGGAACCGAAAAAGAGAACGAAAGTAGAAAAGAACGACGCACACAAAACGCGCGCGAAGACGACGACCGACGACTGGGTATGAAGAGAGATGAGAGATAAAGAGAAGAAACAAGAGAGATTCTAGCTATGGGAGCGAGGTGGGAATGGGGGACTTAAATCGGGCCATGGCGATCCCCCTTGCCTCGCATGGCAAGCCCATGTCTGATAGACCCCACGGAGCACGGAGACTAGGGCCCAAGGTGTGAGAGGGGGGAGGGGCGGGGGCTCGAAACAAGGCCGAGCTAATCCAAAGTTTCTCTCCATGGCCGGGGGGCGTGAGCGCTCGGGGCCAAGACTGCCCGAGTGAGTGCAGGCCGGGGCGGCAATGCCCTCTCTGAAGCAGCGAGTGAACGAGGCAGGGGAGCCGAGTGTTACGTGTGGATGTACCTACGGGGGTGGCTGTTCCCCTCCCCGGCGTTTCCCTCTGCCAAGGAGACTAAATTAGGGCGTGGAGGTTCTAGACCCGTGGCGTGGGCCTCGAGAATCTTCATCGGGGCCGTGGGTGCCAGGATGTCGAGGCTGGGCCGGCAGGACGGGTCTCAGACCGCATCTGTCTCGGGTGGTGTTTAGCATTTCGCCTGAGACCCTTGCCGCCACGCCGGAAGAGGAAGTCCCTCAGTCGTCAACAGACCGTTCTTCCTGGTGCTGCTGCGGAGTCTTCATACGCCTGACCAAGAGCAATCCTTAAGATTCGATGCCATTTCCATTGATGACTGGCGATTACTGATAGATAGACATTCCACCAGCCTCCCATCTGACAGCGCTCGATGGCGTGTGGGGATGGAAGGATGATTGGCCTGTGGGTTGCCAAGGGAGGAAGAAGGATGGGTTGCGGCCGGCACTGCGTCTGCCACCAGAGCCGTTCCCCACTAACTCTAAATTTCGGAGACCGGAAGCTGTCAGGGCCTGTGCCCCTGAAGCGCACGGGGACACAATGCCACAGTGTGGTTTTTCTTAATTACGAAGAGATTTTTCGGTGTATTTCACACAAAATTTACAGTGTGCAAACTGTCCTCGGCTGTACCCTTCCCCATCCTCAAACACTGAACCCCGGTTTTGAAACAGCACCAGTGGCAAGGGTTCCCGCTTGTCACCCCTCTTTAGCCTTGTCATCGCTCCGGACCGAGGGGCTGAGCCAGCCTCAACTTGACCTCCACTCTCCAAATCGCGGGCCTCTGGGAATCCCTGCTGGCGCATTATAGCCCTCGGTTCTTCGAGTAGAGCCTTGGAAATCATGACGCGTCGCTGCCCGTTGAGCCCCCCTTCGGAAATTATCCCATGATTTGCAACGGTTGTCGAAGCGAGCCCTGACCAGGTAGGAGTGTCCGTGGATGGGATGCCAAGTGCTGCTTCTTTCGAACGCCCGGCGGGGATCCTCGAGCCTGTCCCACTGAGGATCTATCTCAGCTCCCTGTGGCTCTCATGGCTTACTCGTCGCTGTGAATAGGCTTATGTCGTGGCAAACAACAAAGTTAGTGTTGTTTCTCGAATTAGCCTTCGCCTCTCCTGTCAAGATGACGGCATGTTAGGAAACAATGTTAGTTCTTCTATCTAATTAGCCCATTGCGTAAAAAAGTCAAATGCCCGCGTTGCATTCCCATGTGGGGATCTCTTAGCGAGCGAGCTTAGTCCGAGCGCAGAAGCCCTTGGAGATTAGGGAGTCCCGCATCGCGGCTTCTCTCACCTACGGCGGAGGAAGTTCAAACAATGAACACCAGTGGTTTGAAACGCCGATTCCAGCGCCAATGATAGAGCAACTCTTGGCTTCTAAATCTGTGGATCACCCTCAGAGCTTATTTTCTTTAAAAACACAGCCACACTGCTGGGAAGGGGATGCTGCAGTCCGCGTCAAGGAGCCGCCGGGCACAGACGGGGGTGTGGGTTTGTATTCCTCGGCAGGGGTAGTGCCGGCTCGGTACATGTGGATTTAACCTTCCGTGCTGAGTTCCCGACCCCATTTACCCTGGCGGCACCCTGATCCTCTGACAGGATCGGAGCGTTGCCGCTGGGGCTCTGGAACAGATCTCGTTACAGGAGATGAGCTTCGCGCCGATCCCAGGACCGTGCCAAGCAGGACCAACCGCCTTCCGTCCTTTCGCTTCGCAGGCCATGCCAACCTGCCAAACCCCCTCCCCCCCGGCCCCCGCTGGTAGCCCGCTCACGGGCCTTGTTTTCGTCCCTTTCTGCCGCGAGCCTCGACTCGAGTAACCCCTTGCACCCTGTCAGCTCGCCGATGACTTCCCTTTCTGCTGCCCCTCGTAAAGCCCCGTGTAGTATCCGGCGTAATACCACGACATCAGGAGTCTCTTCAGCCCCTCGTCTTGCACTGCGGGTCATCCCAAGTTAGGAAAAGCCAAATTGGAAAAGCGGGAAGTAAGGGACGACGGAGAGTCACCGACCTGATCCAAGAAGTCCGTGTGGGGTTGGCATGGGGGCCGGGCCTGGAGCTTCCCGATCCGGAGGCCCAGCTCGCTCCGAAACACCCTGCTGTTCAAGAACACGCATCATTAGCCCGGTGACACGCAAGTCCATGGTTTCCCGCTGTTCAAGCACACCAAGCTTTTCTGATCGCCTCAGATCTCCCAAGATGTGATGAAATGGGATAGCCGGGGGGGGTGGGAGTGCCGGGAGGGAGCTAAGCGAAGACATAGGTGTAACGGGGCAGAGAGGGGGCGCTCTTACGTCTGAGTAAACATTCCGGGACTCCGTTTCTGGATCCGCCTCTGAAGGGTTCTCAGAACCTTGCGCTGCCAGCGCATTAGGCTCAGTCTCCGCGTGGGCCCTAGGTAGATCGGCTCATCTCAGATTCCGTTCGGGGATAATGACAGATGACGAATGGCGGGATCGTCGGGAAGCCGATACGTTCTTGCGGCCGGGAGGCTACTTACTCCGAGGCGATCTCCTCCAGAGGTATGCCCTTCGCGTGTATGCTGTGATACTTCTGGAGGACGGCACGGGTTAGCTGACTAGGTGGGAGCGCTCGGTGAGTATCCTCGCCTACCTTGTATTCCTCAAGCGCCTGATTCCAGGAGTCTACAAGTAGCGAGTCGTCCCACATCTCATCGTGGCTCAGCGATTCGTTCCCTTCGGCCATGTTCGGATGGCATAAGGTGGTGAAACGGAGATGAGAAGGGGCTTTGGCCTTGACGAGGAGCCTTTTCGAACTTGGGTTCGAGGCGGTAGCGTACTTCGGGATATGCTCCGCTGAATTAAACAAGTTCTGGTTCAAAGGTTGTGTTTTCCGGCACTACGTTTTGATCCAGAAGCAGGTTTGGATGCTGGAGACATTAACTAGGGTTGTTGGTCGGAGAGTTGTCAGCCTGAGGTGGATTTGGTGGGGGAATAACGCACGAATGGCTGCCGGCAACGCCTTTCACCGAGTTTTCTAGAAACCGTTGAACAGAACTGTCTCATCTACACAGAAAATAACTCTTTCATAAATAGCGATCATTCTCACAGTTGTGATAAATGTTGGCAACGACACACCGGTGTTCTTTAACGTGAACAGAAATTCGTAAAATGGGCTTGACGGTTGATGAACCTGTCTGGCGCTGACAGCTTCGTACGAGGATCTTGACTTGTTATCCTCTTTCTCGTGTCATACAAAATACGAAATAAAATACACCAGTTTCATCTATTACATCTATAAATGGCCTTTCTATACCAGGAATACTCCTTATGTGCCTTTTTTTCCCCCCAAGTCCACCATTCCTGAAAGTGCTGGCTCAGACAGTTCCTGCGGTCGCCCGCTCTCAAACCTCCGGAGACTTCACCGAGCCCCAGATGATGCCCCACATATACACTGGAAGATGCGCCCAATGATATGCTTCAGCGCCGCGTCACCGAGCTCACCGCCCAAAAGATCTGGCAGAAAAAGGATTTTCCAACAAAATTATTGAGAGCGACGTTCCCCGCCATTCTGCCAATTGACGGGCCAGCTACCTCAAGAATCACGGCAGCACAAACACAATGCCCGCCGAAACGAGAAGCAAAGCCAAGGGTAAGGTGCATTTTACTACATGCTAACGTTTGGATTTACTAACTCTATGTCCAGGCTCAGCCCTGAAAAACGGGAAGCCCAAGATCGACGACACCAAGAAGAGGAAAGGTAAGGATACCCCTTCTGCCCCGGGTGCTAGTGGGATTCGTGCTGAATATTTCTCTCCGATATAGCGCCTGAAGAGCAAGCTGTTGTGAAGCCGAAGAAATTGAAGCAGGCCAAGGGTACCCAGAAGGCAGAGCTACTATCCCCCGATGCGAAACCGTCCAAGAAGGGCCAGAAGAAGAGAGAGAAGGTTGAGCCTATAGAGGAGCAGAGCCCCAAGGAGGAAGGCTCCGAGGCGGCTAAGGAGGATTTTCCCGTGTCTGAAAATGAGAGCGGGGAGGAAGACAATGCGGAGGTCGCGGAGCTTGCCGCCCAATTCGACAGCGAAGACGAAGACGAGGCCGCCCAAAAAGCGATATCCCGATTCCAACCTGGTCAGGATGTAGGCGAGATACCCAAAACTTCCAAGAAGGCCATGAATAATGCCAAGGGCAATTCCGATGAGAAGCCCGGCGTCGTATACGTCGGCCGCATCCCCCACGGTTTCTACGAGCACGAGATGCGACAGTACTTCTCGCAGTTCGGTCCTATCAATCGACTACGCCTCTCACGGAACAAGCGCACCGGCGCGAGCAAGCATTTCGCTTTCGTCGAGTTCGCTGAGGAGAGCACGGCTGAGATAGTCTCGAAGACGATGGACAACTACCTGCTCTTCGGGCACGTGCTCCGGTGCAAGGTCGTGCCGCCTGAAAGGGTGCACAAGGACCTCTGGAAGGGCGCGAACAAGCGGTTCAAGAAGGTGCCATACAGCAAGCTACTAGGGAAGGAATTGGCGAAGCCGGTGACACAGGCTGGATGGGAAAGGAGAGTTAGGAAGGAGAACAAGAGGAGGGCGGCCAAGGCGGACAAGCTGAAGGAGCTGGGGTACGAGTTTGAGGCGCCAACGCTGAAGGAGATACCAGCCCCCGCGCCGGTCGAGGAGACTCCTGCAATTGAGGCTAGTGATGGCGCGGATGCTGAGGAGACGCCGAAGTTGGAGGCGAATGGGCAGAAAGCCCTTGCAGGCCCTGTTTCCGAGAAGACGGCGGAGATTGAGAAGACGGAGGAGCCTGCAGTTGCTGCGAAGA
Organism: Microascus cirrosus; assembly: GCA_030271035.1. Lineage (NCBI taxonomy): Eukaryota > Fungi > Ascomycota > Sordariomycetes > Microascales > Microascaceae > Microascus > Microascus cirrosus. Next base: position 47,320 of record JAMBUN010000338.1, on the reverse strand, counting down.
TGCCTAAGGGGAGGAAGGCGACGAAGACGAAGAAAGCCAAGGCCAAGGCGTAGTGTATTCTTTATTTCGTTTAATGTGAGAACACTGCTTTACGAAACCTGCATCCAATTCCTTGGTCCCAAAACCACAACCTAAAGAGCCTCTGTGTGTATTAAGATGTAAGCCCATAGCGAACCCACACCACCCGTGATAATGGGGGCAAGGCGTGGGATTATAAAGGGTTACTGTTACTCTACTTCGGCTACCGATCATGAAGGGGGCCATAGATTCGTGACCTTTTTCAGAGAGGTAAAACCTTCTATCCTCGCCGAAGATGGTAATATGTATGGAGAGAAGAAAAAGGACTATAATCGTGAAGCCGGCGAACTTTTTCGGTGTTGAATGTCTGGGCGTGTGACAAATCACGTGATAAGGTACGTACCTGGCGGAGAGCTCGCTGACGCGCCCGCCTGGGGTGCCTGAAGCTGTTGCTGGGAACCTCTGGAGCTTCGTCCAGCCTCGCTCCGCCGAACTCTCAACCATCTCGATATCCCCCCATCCCAATCGTCCCTTAACTACGGTATCCGCGACTACCTGAAGCTTCAGTTGCTATTTTTTCTGGGGATTCAACACCATGGCGTACAATTTCTCCTTGACGACGTTCTCCCCAAGGTAGGCTTAAGCCGAATTCCCTGTCTGCGTCGTTCGGATTGCTGATAGTTCTAAAGCGGGAAGCTGGTGCAGATTGGTATGTTTGTAGCTTACGGCGTCAAATCTTCCCACAAGCGATGATTACGACACCGTACATCGATGTCCCGGAGCTTCTAACACCACATAATAGAGTACGCACTCAACGCAGTCAACCAGGGTGTCACCGCCGTCGGTATCAAGGGTATGCGCCCTCACCTTACCCCTCCCTCACCCGCGATGCAGGCGCTGACCAAGTCCCCAAGCCACCAACGGAATCGTCCTCGCGACCGAGAAGAAGTCCTCCTCCCCGCTCGCCGACCCCTCCTCCCTCTCCAAGATCAGCCTTGTGACGCCCAACATTGGCATGGTCTACGCCGGCATGGGTCCGGACTACCGCGTGCTCGTCGACAAAGCCCGCAAGGTCTCGCACACCTCGTACAAGCGCATCTACAACGAGTACCCGCCCACCCGGATACTAGTACAGGACGTGGCACGCGTGATGCAAGAGGCGACACAGTCCGGTGGCGTACGGCCCTACGGGGTCAGTCTGCTTGTCGCGGGCTGGGACGAGGGCGTGCTTCCCGACGAGGAGATCGAGGCGAGGAGCATGGAGGGCGGTGAGAAGAAGCTGCCGGGAAAGACGGGTGGTATCCTCAAGGGCGGGCCTATGCTATACCAGGTTGATCCCTCAGGCAGCTACTTTCCCTGGAAGGCCACGGCTATCGGGAAGGCGGCGCCGCAGGCGAAGACGTTCTTGGAGAAGCGATATGCGGAGGATCTAGAGCTTGAGGACGCAATCCACATCGCGCTGCTCACTCTGAAGGAGTCCATTGAGGGCGAGATGAGTGGGGAGACTATCGAGATTGGTAAGGCACCGACCGATATGTTTGCGTGCGGTCGTGATCGGCCTACTAACTGCGATCCTTAGGTATCGTTGGACCCCCGGCGGATCACCTCCTTGGCATCGAGGGTGTGGAGGGTGCGCGGGGACCGCGCTTCAGGCAGCTGAGCTCCCAGGAGATTGACGATTATCTCACGAACCTATAATCGTCGCGCGCGGGGATCCATCACCAATGAAGTACTGTATCATAGAACCCATAGAAGTTCTGTCCCTTTCCAAATGTCATGATGAATTTCTATGCTCTTGTCCGGCGGTGTTGCAGAGGATGAACGTGGCCCTTGGTCCAGCTGCTACACCTATCACATCCCCATGCCCGCTGTTTGGGATATCTTCTACGAGATTCCATTCTTCTACCCAGCCGTCGGCGTCTCCAACCCCATCTAGCCCGAGCTGGCCATTTTTGTTGCAGCCTCGAACCAATACTCTGCCATCCGTCGTGAGAACGATGATGTGGCGGTCCCCGAGGGCTACATCCTTGACGTCCGCATCTACACCAAGATCAACGGGTATGGGCACATCTGAGAGATCCTCGAAAAGGGGCTTCTGCCCCGGTCTGCCGCCCCAGCAGTAGAGATCGCCACCCTCGGTCAGCGCGGCGAGCATGTAGCCGCCAGCTGCAATCTTTACTACGGGTCCTGTTGGTAAGTCGTCTAGCCACTGGACCCTAGTCCAGGAGCCCGTATTTCCGTCTTCATCTCTGCGGACCCGTTAGATTACTGGACGAAGGTGATGCTCATATTCACCTACTGGTCTGAGGATCCGCCCAGGCAGTTTGGGAACCGCTCGTCACCGTTCACCCAGACGGAGGCGTCCCGGAGTAGGGCAACGAAGCCGGTATCGTAAGCGGCGAGTTGCTTTGCGGGTGAGTCATGTGCTTTCGATCGATGAGCCGCACCAGTACCATCGTCAATGAGTTCGGTCAGTGTTACGTGTTGTTGGGCGTCTAAAACGCATGTAAATCATCTCTATCCTCCGACTACTCTCTCAATCTGACACTTGCTTGGGATGGGCCTCCCCTTCATGGCTATGACTTACCAAGAGCCCTACCTGTCGCAGTTTTGACTGCATGGTATAAAGTAGCGATATCAGTAGTATCTGACGTGTCGAGAAAGCCTGCAGCCAGGATTTTGTCATCTACCTTGACTAGAATAGGGTTTCTGCGTCAGGCTTGCCACCCTCTTAAATGTACGCTAAGGCTTCGATGGCAAGGGATAGTATACATACTGAGGGTGGAGGAGAGGTCGGCAACAGGGCGTTCGATCACTCTGGCGGAAAGGATCCGAGTGAAGGAGGTAATATCACCAGGCTCGACGAGAATGGCGTCTGCGCCAGGTTCGCCTGTACCCACCTCCAATTGGTTCCAGGCGTTGAAGCCGGCCGCGTACAGCTCCATGGCGGTCAGATATTCGAGGTGGAGTGTGGACCGTTGTAGGATCCACGAATTCTAGGCAACGATATTTCTTGCGTCGTTGTTGGGACGGTTCTCGGCAGTCGCATGGAAGCGAAAGACTTGAAGCGAGCGCTACGCGTCATGAAGCCAAGGAGAGAGGCTGGATGTCGCTGAAAGGAGGTTTTCCAATGCTGGTGCTCTTTCTGGCGGAAGCCGGATGAGGCACTTTGGTGGCAGCTCGTGTGCTGAAAGACAGCAGTCTTGTGGTTCACTCAATCCGATAAATCATCAGCCAGCCCGAGGTGGGGAGAGACTGAAGAGGTGGGGAGAGACTGAAAAGATGGATCGCTTTTTTCAAGGACAAGCGGGAAACCAGGCAAAATGCTGTAGTTGCAATCAGCGTCAACGGACAATTCTAAGACAAGTGCCATCTCACCCTGGATTGTGAAGGAGGGAAGGCACGATCAATAGTGGGCGCTCACCTATATACAGGCAAGCGCATGAAAAGAGCATTTCTTTCCCTCACAAACACATCTGCACAAAACATTCTCACAAACCCTCCCTCTTTACCATATACTTTGGCTTTGTTTGCTTTTTATATTCAGACCTGAACACCATCAGAATTATGATGAGAGTTATATGCTCAGGTCAGGCAGCACAGAAGCACCCCGCAACCTCCACACCAAACAAACCCTCATGTCAATGCGGGGGCATAAGCTTCGTCAAGCACACCCCATGTCAAGCTTGACCTTGCCACCTGCAGCTTCCCTTCCCAACCAGGGCACGTTACGGGAGCAACCCCTCCTATTGAGGGCCAGGTCCCATCTGACCTAAATGGGAGCCTAATCACGGAACACACGAAACCAATCTCTGGACACAGGTCCTCTACCAAGTTCACACGATCATTCATTAAAGGTCAACGTCGAAACACCCTTGGTTATGATCAGGCTGTCCCGGCTGACACATTCGGTGTCCTCAATTTGCTGGGCCTCTGTTTGCTAGGCCTCCATTTTCTAGGCTTCTCGGTGGCCGCCTGCATATAGTACCCGGCGGCCAAGTATATGAGCCTGGGTGAGAACTTTTGGAATTCGTCTGCCTAATCCACATCAACATCTTACCATTAGCTCTCACTTTTGCATCATTATTATTCGAATATCTTCTAGCCTCTGTTGGCTTCCAGGGACCGTGCACCATTCGTTCAAGCTCCGTTACACGTTCCCGCTGTAGAAGACATCTGGGGCGGCGACACCGTCTAGGGGTGTTAGTTTGCCGCCTGCCCACGTAGGGGGGTGCGAAAACAGACGGATTCGTTTCAGTCCGCCGAATAAAAACAGCTATTCCCGTTTGGGCTGCCGTCCCCATTACTGGCCGCTGACCCTAACGGCTGTAGTTGCAAGAATGACCGCTGATAGCGATGTTGGAAACTCCGATAGTGCCGACTCGTCTTCGACATCGGCTGACGAAGCTGGTGACGATGGCGCTTCTTCTTCTACTAAAAGCTCCGGTCTCCGAGCCGCGGAGGAGGAGGAAGCGTTATCAACCGCCACCGCTGCGGCTCTTTATGAAGAGGAAGCCCTCAGTCAAACCAAACAAAAGGTCCAGCAGTCCACAGGAGCACCTATAGTTACCATGGCTAGGGCGTATCAATTGGAGATGTTCGAGGAAAGCATGAGACGCAGTATTATCGCAGTGGTACGCGCCAGTCTGTCAGTATTGTTTGGGAACGCACTCTAACCAAGGCGCATGTAGATGGACACTGGAAGTGGGAAGACACATGTGTAAGTCACCTCGCTATATTGCAGATTCCCTGCAACTGAGAGCTAATGTATTGTGTACAGGTCGATTCTTCGGATTGAAAAAGAACTCCAGAGGATGCCATCTGCAAAGGTGAGGAGAGGACCGCGCCCTTCTCTGTCGTGCCATTCAAACTGACGCTTCCCAGATGATCTGGTTTCTGGCGCCAACGGTTACTCTCTGCGAGCAACAATTCAAAGTAATAGCTCGTCAGATTCCATCGGTTCAAGTAAAGCTTTTGACTGGAAACGACGGCGTTGATTCTTGGTCTAGCGAGGATATATGGGCCGAGTTTCTCCTCAACGTGAGCATAGTTGTCTCAACGTATCAGATCCTTTACGACGCTCTCACCCACGCCTTCGTCAAGTTGGATTCGCTCGCCCTTGTTGTGTTTGACGAAGGTATGGATTTAGCCTTTTGGTTGCGTTGTTGCCGGTCTCTAACTTCGACTCTCAAGCCCACAACTGTGTCGGAAAGCATCCCGGGAGAAAGATCATGACCGGCATTTACCAAAACTACAAGAAGGACGGCCATCAGGTACCCCATATTCTGGGGCTGACTGCGAGCCCGAGCATGTCGTCGACCAAGGAAGATCTTCTGGCCCTAGAAGAGACTCTCGATGCTATATGCAGAACCCCTACGATCCACCGCGAAGAGTTGCTTGCTCGAGTTAAGCGTCCGACTGTCCAATTCGCAACTTACACCGACGCCGGCCTGGCCGTGAACATGACCTACCCACCGTCGCTGGCTTCGCTTGAGGCTGTCTATCAAGAGCTCAAAATCAACGAGGACCCTTTCGTCCAGCACTTAGCCTCTAATAAGACAGTAAGGAGCCGCTGTGAACTTCGAGAGGCCGTCATGAAAAAAGACACCTTCACCCAGAATCAGATGAAACAGCTGGTGAGGGCATCGCGAAAGCTTCTCACAGAGATTGGTGTCTGGGCAATGGAGTTCTTCATTTCAGGGACAATCGACTGCTTCATTTCCGCTCAGACATCCAATTCTTTGGGTGCCGGCACGCCGAAGACAATAGAAAAGGTGTACCTGGCCCAAAAGCTGGGCGAGGTCGCATATCGTCTTCCAACACCCGATGAGCTCTCAACGTCGCCGCTTTCCGATAAAGTCATGGTTCTCCTGCGCCACCTGGCCTCGCAGGAGATCGATACTGTGGGTATCGTTTTCGCAGAGCAGCGAATCAAAGCCTCCATCTTGGCGCACCTTATATCAATGCATCCTTTGACGAAGGACCGGTACAGAGTCGGATCAGCAGTAGGGGCGTCGTCATATGGGTCCCGAAGGAGCGACCTTTCAGAGCTTTGGGGTCAAGACCGAGACCTGGATGGAGATCTGGAGAAGTTTCGTTCTGGGAAGTTGAACTTGCTTGTCGCCACTAGTGTCCTCGAGGAGGGTATTGACGTTCCAGTGTGCAACCTCGTGGTCTGCTTCGACAAGCCCAAGAACCTCAAGTCCTTTGTCCAAAGACGCGGGCGAGCAAGAAAAAAAGACTCGAAGTTGATCATCCTCTCCGAGGCATCGGCCGGACTGCCCAAAAACTGGGAGCAGCTTGAGGCCGAGCTGGGAAAACAGTACGAAGATGAGCAAAGGGAGCGAGCGAACATTTCAAGGCTAGAAGCCGAGGAATACGACAGGGAGGAACTCATCCTGCGCAGCGAACGCGGTGCTGTAGTCGACATGGACAATGCGAAGCAACATCTGGAGCACTTTTGTCGCGTTCTTTCCACCAGGGAGCTTGTCGATTCTAGGCCGGTCTATGTCATTCGGAAAAGGGGAGGCGCCAGTGCTCCGTTGCTTTCTGCCGAAGTCATCTTGCCGACTTTCATCCCTCTGGGCGTTCGAACGGCTAGAAGCGCAAAAGAATGGAAATCCGAGAAGAACGCGACTAAAGATGCTGCCTTCCAAGCGTATCTCGCTCTGTATAAGAACGGGCTCCTAAGCGAGAACCTCTTACCGTTCAAAAGTGATAATTATCACGAGAATATTGAGTCGCGGGCTGCCATGATCCAAATAAGCAACCTCCTCTGGCCATGGAGGGCAGTTGCAGATTCGTGGTCACGACAGGACCTTACATGCCACCTTGTGACTCTGAAGGATGGAAAGGGTATGGTCATCGAGCAATACGTCATGACAGTTCCAGCACCGGTTACCCCGCCGCCACGCATTATGGTATACCCTGAGGATCGAGAACCTTGGGTGGTTGTGTTCGGCCCTCCAATGCCGTATCATGGCGGAGACTCTGGACACGAAGCCGACCACACCACAATTCTGTTGAGTATGACCTTTGGCCACCGGCATTCTTCCTTCAGGGAGGAGAAGCAGCACGTTGTTTCCTTCGCTGCTAGAGATGCGACTCTTGCAATGAGTCAGATAGGCGGTCGACCCTTTGATAACGGGATTCCTGAGCGGGAGCTAAAACTCTTCCTCATCAGAGACCAATGGAACCATCCCTTCATATATGACGCTATTCTCCCGCGAAAACCAGAGCCGGAAGAGGTCCGTCGGCTCCCCCGCGACTTCGCCGAGGCCCCATCCGACGTGCCGTACCTGAGTGTCGTGAAATGGTTTAAGCGAACAGACCTTCTTCACCAGTTACCGAATACAGCGAAGCAGGTTAGCGCAAAGCTGTATGAATATGTCCTGCCGGTCACCTGTGCAAGCGTCGATGAGATCCCGGTGCGACACGGCCATTTTGCAAGACTTATTCCATGCATTATGCATGAGCTGGAGGTGCAGTTATTGGCGGCGATGGTGGCTCAGACGCTGTCGTCGCTGTCGCCAGGGGTGCAGATCTCTGACCTGGATCTCGTTCGCACTGCCATAAGCCCCCTTTCATCCAATGAGCCTGTAAACTATGAAAGAATCGAATTGCTCGGAGATGCAGTCCTGAAGACGTGCGCGGCGGTAAATGCGGCAGCTCTATGTAAGGACAAGAGAGAATCCACGATGAAACTGGAAAATGCTAACAATTTCTAGACCCCAGACACCCTGAGGGAAACCTGAGCTTCTTCCGGGACAAGAGGGTCTCTAACTCATACCTGTCACGGGCGTGCATAGAGAGGGGCCTTGATGCGTTCATACTCGAAAAACCCTTTACTGGCCTGAAATGGCGTCCGGTATTCGTGAATGAGGTGATCACTAGGGCCGAAGAGACGCAGACTGGCGAGAGGAAGATGTCGACCAAGACGCTGGCCGATGTTGTAGAGGCTCTCATCGGGGCAGCGTATGTCGACGGGGGTATATCCAAAGCTATTGCCTGCATCAACACCCTACTCCCCGAACTTCCCGAACTCCCCGACAAGGAATGGCGTGAATGGATCAGCGCGGAAAGATGCGGACAGATTCTCTACGACATCGCAGCACCTAATGCCACACTACCACCGACAATGGCACCGTTGGAACATCTGATTGGATATTCTTTCCGCAAGAAGGCATTGCTGATTGAAGCCATGACCCATGCATCTCATCTTGACGGCCCATTCGGGTCACTGGAACGCCTTGAGTTCATCGGAGACGCCATCCTCGACTACCTCGTCGTCACGAAGCTATTTAAGGTTTCTCCGCCACTTCAGCACTCCAAGATGCACCGGCTGAAGACGGCCGTGGTAAATAGCGATTTCCAGGCATTCTTGGTCATGGAAACTTGCGCTCTGCAGGAAGCAACCGAAATCACGAATGACTTGCAAGTCGAGAAGTCGGAGTTTGTACAGCCCCTGTGGTCTTTCATGATGCATACCTCGACCGCTATGGGAATCGAGCAGGGCCTCGGGAAAGCACGGCACGCTGAGATGAGAGGAGAAATCATCGCCGCACTGGAACATAGCTCCAATTATCCGTGGGCCCTCCTCTCCCGCCTGCGTGCGCGCAAGTTCTACTCTGACTTGTTTGAGAGTTTACTTGGGGCTGTGTGGGTCGACTCGGGTTGCATGAATACCTGTGAGGCGCTGGTTGAGAGACTCGGTCTTCTGAAATATATGGAACGCTTCCTCCGTGACAGGGTAGAGGTCACGCACCCCAAGGAGCAGGTAGGCCATCTGGCGGGAGCTAGAAAGGTCCGGTACGATATCGATATACAGAAAGATGCTGAACAGGAAAGGGTGTTCACGTGCCAGGTGTTCGTAGGTGAGGAGCTCAAGGCGGAGGTGATGGATGGGGTTAGTAAGGAAGAGGTGAAGACGAAAGCAGCGGAAGTAGCTGTGAGGGTCATGAAGGAGGAATTGCGAGAAGATGAGGGACGTGAGAAAGCAAAAGATGGCGAGGCTACAGACCTGACCACCTAGGAAGCTATCTGCAGGAGTTCGGAAAAGTTCCGTGGGATGCATCTGGCTTGGATGTTCCCGTCGGATCTTGGACACATGCAGACTAATAATGATGGAAATGAACAGCGAATCATCTATGACTTCGGACGTATTCTTGGCATGAGAGCTTCAGGAGGTTGAGACAGGCATTGTAAGGAAGGGAGGCATCGTGATTTGGGAATTAAGGAAGTAAAAGTTAATGAGTAACGAGTTGTCATGGTCGAATTTCAGGGTGAAGATACAAGCGGATGGTCAGCACACGGATGCAGTGTTGAATGTGAGGCGAATTTGGGAGGTCTTACTGGCCAATGCCAAGGCTGATGTACCCTTGTACCTCTCGGACCTGCTGGCCGGTGACCTCGACCAGCCTGACGACAAGGCACCCGGACGACAGTAGCGCCATCAAGCTTCCTTCCTTCGCCACCAAGACGTTGCACCTAAGCTTGTTGCTTCGCATCCCTCCGTCAAAAAAACAGCGCGATATCCCACGAACTATGTCCCGCGGTCCACATGCGTAACCTCGACTCCACGCTACCTCCCATGAAGCTGGAACCTGCGGTCCCCGTTGAGATTGGAGCGTCCCTGCGCCAGCGACCATGGCCGGCGCCAGCGACATCCGCGTTTTCGTGAAGTGGCACCAACGGACCGTCTTCGCGGGCGAAGAGGTCCGCTGCACAATCACCTTCCGGAACGTCGCCTCCGTGCCCAGCAACACACCGCAGCAGAGGACGCCGAGGCAGAATTCCGCGGGGCTGGGGATAAGCCCCGGCCCCGCGGGGGTGCGGACGACGAGCAAGCTGCAGCCGCCGCCAATATCAAGGGGCCACAGGTCGACCATGTCGATGACGAGTCCGAGGGTGGGGGTGCCGCAGCCGTTGCAGGCTGCTGTAACGGGGGCAGAGGGGAGGGAGAGGAGGGGGCACAGGAAATCGGTCTCGATTGTGTCCATTGGTGGTGGGACTGTGGGGGAGGATGTTGGGGATAGCCATGCAGGGAGGCTGAGTAGGTTTAATAGGGGGCATGGGCGGGCTTCGAGTCTTCAGATTGCATCGTTCCCTCCAGAGCTGGGGGGTACGCAATCCGGTATGTCATCTGGCTTCCACGCCTCCGTTGGGAAACGTGGCTCGGGGAAGGATACTGACAGTTTTATCAACAGCGGTCCAGTCCCCGCGAAACTCGACCTCTCCTCTCTTTAGCCCCGGCCCGAGGCAACACCGGCCTTCTCGCGCTTCGACCCTCCCGAACACCCCGAATACCCCGTCCGCCTTCAACCCCCGAACATCACCACGAAGACCCGCAAGGGACATCCCCGATTTCCGTTTCCCAGCGGCGCCAGCGTCGCCACAACCCGACCTGGACAGCCATGTTGTCGAAAGCCCAGTAGACGAAACTGTAAGCCCGCGCGCTACGCCCTCGGAGCCCGTGGGTTTGCCCGTGCGGTCCAAGATACCGCCCGTTCCTACGATCAACGAAGAACGTACTGCCCAGCCTCAAGCGCCGCCTTCCAATCGGATACTCGCTCCCGCTAGTCTGGGGACGGGGACGCCAAGAAGCAGCGGCGAGTTTTATTCCTTGAGGAACAGCTCTGACGAGACGTTGGCCTCTGAATATGTCGCTCAGCCTACCGCCCGAGCGAGCGCGCGGCCGCCACACCTACGGTTACTCTCTACTTCTTCTGCTAAGCAGGCGAGACAGCCCGAGTCTCTGATGATGGGATACGCCCAAGTCCAGGGATCCTTCACCCTCGACGGGTCGTTAGTAGACCTGGCGCCCTTTGAGCAAGTGAAGAAGAAGGCTGTTGTGGGCGGTCAGGGAGGCGGTGTGATTGGCGTGCAGACGACGAAGCGGGACAGCGGACTGCTGGGGAGTCTTGGATGGGGGAGTATTTCGACTTCCCTGGGAGAACTCTTAGGAGGCGGGGAGCTGAGCTCTATGCGAGATATGCGGGGGATCGCTAACTCCAAGGCAATACCACTACTGTCGACGCCCCAGTCGATTCTCTTTGTCGACATGAAGTTGGCGCCGGGCGAGAGCAAGGCATTTGAGTACGTCTTCAAGATGCCGAGGGGTCTACCACCGACTCATAGGGGCAGGGCGGTGAAGATCACGTACAGCCTCGTCATCGGGACGCAGAGGGCGGGCGGGAGCAAGGAGCAGAGGGTACGGTCTGTTGAGATACCCTTTCGGGTTCTTGGAGGCGTTAATAGCCACGGAGAACTACTAGGGCACGATCTCATGCGACCATACATCATATTGCAGGACCAGGCGAAGGTGAAGGCGCTTCCGGCGACAGGGGCGACTAACGGGACGTCCAAAGAAGCGAAACCGAAGAATGAAGCTTGCTCAACTGTCGATGACTTTTTGACCTATGTCGACGAACTATTGAGCCGACCCCGCAGCAATACGACGGGTCTGCTATCACCAACAGCCGGACCCTCGCGACGGCCTTCCTTAATCGAAGACGATGTGCCTTCCTCTGCGAGGGAGGCAATCGACATGGCGATCCTACGGAGTAACGTCGCACCGGAAGGGCAAGGCAGCCCGAATCGTTTCGAAATCGCCCGCAATGGCCGGCGTGTCGCCGTGGTGGTCCTCGCACGGCCGGCATACCGCCTGGGCGAGACCATTACGGGTGTAATAGACTTTGTGGGAGCAGAGGTTCCCTGCTATGCAGTGCACTACGCGCTTGAGACCAGTGAGAAGGTGGATTCCTCACTGGCAATCAGGTCAGAGGCGAGTGTGGGGAGGGTGACGAGGCGAGTTGTGGCCTCTGGGTCGGAAAGCAGTATGTTTGCCAGGAGGGTGACGTTTAACACTAGTATTCCCCTGAGCGGGACGCCAGAGTTCTTCACGAGTGGGGTTGGGCTGGAATGGAAGCTTCGGTTGGAGTTTGTGGTTCCCTTTGAGGAGCAGAAGGGAGGGGAAGATGAAGATGAGAGGGAAAGGGGACACCCATTGTTAGAGGAGCTGGGAAGGGATGAGAAAGGAGGGATGGTGCTGGTTGGGGCGGAGGGGGTCTGCTGTGAGAGTTTCGAGGTCGGGGTCCCTGTTCGGGTTTATGGTGCGGTTGGGAGGGGGGAGGAAGTAAGCGAGGAGGGGATGGCGGTTTAGGGCATGAGCAGTGATGAGGTGCGAAGGATGCGAGTGTTTCAGAGCTTGTTTGAGCCCTTGGAGATGGTGGAAGCATGGGATTAAGGTGATTTTGAAAAGGGCTTGTATTTTGTATTATATATGGCTTATATGACGCATTGCGTTGGCAAGGTTGTCGCTCCGACGCGGACCGATCGGGAACGGGATGGGATAGAAGATATGAGATACGACGCTGGTGAGACCCCGGAAATACTACAGCAGTTCGAGGCTCGCTGTCTGAGTACCCTGCATGCAATATAACCCATTCTAGGCTTTGCAGTTGGCCCACTGTGATATGGATACCTCCCTCCCCGCGTGGCTCTGCGATGAGGATACGGGACGGAGGACCTTGGCATGGTCAATGTTTACTAACAGACACACGTACCGTGGGGGTAGTGTCTCGGGCGATGATACTGAGAAACAAGGGCATTGCTGCATTCGCTGGAGGCTTGCACGGGTGCTCTTCCACCCCGTTTTGTGGACTGCACCAACCATAAAGAAGACGTCCAATGTCACTTCCGCCATACCCGTCCGGAGCTTCCTTCCAAGGAACCGGAGAGCCTTTCCAAAGGGCTTTGCCTTTGTGGATTCCATGTTGCTCCAAATACGGAATAATTGTGTTCATAATTCGTTCAATCCCTCAATCGGGAGTAAAAAAAGGAGCTCCAAGGTCCGTTTCCGGCTTAGTGCAGGACGTCTGAGTTGGGATCGACGCGGACCAAGAAGCCGGTTGCGGGTAGGAGGGAAATCCGCGTTTTGGTTGCTGGGGATCATTATGTTTACTTAGTAGTACCGGGGCTTATACATGAGTACTGTATGTATAATTTTGCTATGGAGAACGAGCAACACCCTAGGCTCAATTGCTCCTGCAAAGGCTATCACATCTCACTTTGTTATCTCTGGGGAGGCGCCTTGGAACTCAACGCAGCTGTGGCTCACAGGGGGAATCTAGGCGCTCCCGGCTATGATAGTGATATCCCTTGTCAGTCCCGTGCACGGTCACGACGTTATTTTACGGAGCTGCTATGTAGGTAGTGGTACAGCCCAGTACCCAGCTGGGCTTGGCCGTGTTTGCTGACGCACCGTTTGGCGCCTGCGCGTCCAATATCACTTGCCGGATCTTTCTTGCCTCGGGTTGCTCGTCCAATGGCGCAATTTTCATAACAATTCGGCACGAGCAAAATATGATGGCACAAATACTCCAGATATGAGGTTGATACATCTTCATGGTGGAGACGGTGCACCCCCCCAGGCCCAGAGCCGGCGCTTATTGGCTGGCCCGGCAACCAACCGCTGGCTTCGGATGGCCCCGACACCCAACTGGCAGAGTGACATCCACCACCAAGCTCAGCCGGTTGCCCCGCGGAAACGGGGCGCGACATCAGGTAGGGTGGGGGCCGCTACTGCTTTGGGGAGCTCTGGCAGTTGGTGGGTGCGCCAAAACACAACCCTGGTTCACACCTTCCTGGGCTAAAGCCTGGTACTTTCAGGTGCGATGGAGCCATCGAACCAGGGTCTGCGTTATCGTGATGTACAGTACAGTACCTCCAGTGTCTCGCTGTCACACCCGACAACCAGGGGTACCCCAGCTGTTGCCCTGGTCTCTTCCAGAGTCTCACCAGAAGGAACCGACCTTGCTCCCAGTGTTTTCCCTCTTCAACCGCCATCGGGTCTTGCTTCGCCCACCTCATCACGAACCTGCGTCCAGTCGACGCGACAAAGCCGCCCCATTGCCTTTCTTCATCCATGTCTTCTTTGTTCTAAAGCCGCTCATTCACAGTGGGATCCATTCTCCGTCAGTCATTCGTTCTGTATCAAACGGAGAAGTCGGTTCGCGCCCACATTTTACGCTTTGGAGGCTTACACCGCTCTCCACATCCGACATCGACAGCCCATCAGCTTTCGAAGCTCTCATGCGACCAGCCTCGACCTGCAGACGAATGGCGAGATCAGTTTGCGCCCTTGCCTCCCAATGACCATTAGCTTTTACTGGGCCCCGACTCGGCATTTACATTTCTTTGTGCCCTACGAGGTGCGCTGAACAGCACTCTTTGAGCTTCGGGTCTTTTTTTTTTTTTTTTTTTTGGTCGTTTCTAGCGTCAAAGTAGCCTCTGTCGCCTTCGATATCTAACAGAGGCATTCCGATCACATATCCTACATCATAACAAATTAGCCAATGGCGAAAGATGGCCTCGACACCAGTTAACCGGCTCCGCCTGACTCCGTCCAACTCTCCCTACCTTTCTCGTTCCGCCCGGTCTCCGTTGCGTGGTCGCCAGCCACCCCACGAATCCCGACTTTCTTTGAAGAAGGTGGTCGGATCCACCTGCAGTGCACCTACTGGCTTCGACTGCGCCGAGTCCTCCTTCGCCTATGTCGCCGGTGGTGCCGTTGTTGTCGTCGATGTCGATGGAGACCAGTACTCTCAACGATTCTACCGCGCCCGACCCTCCGCGGTACCGGTCCACGCCACCTCACCGAGAGACTCAGCTCCGTCTAATTCGACGCCTACTCCCAAAGCCAACGACAGCCGGAATAGGGTTGCGCCTGGCCCCCGAGACTCCGGATATGGAATGTACGACTGGTGTGATTCGCCCTCGGGGAGGACGTGGACGAGCCGTGAAAGGATAAAGGCTGCGACATGCTTGGCCTTGAGTAGGGAGGGCAAATTTCTGGCCGTGGGGGAGACAGGGTATTCGCCCCGGGTGCTTATCTTCAGCCTACAAGACAGCTCCTCGGACCTTCCCCTTGTCTCGATAAGCGAACATACCTTCGGGGTCCAGGCTGTGGCCTGGTCCCAGGACACCCGGTTCCTCGCGTCTCTCGGAGCTGCCAACGACGGCTTCCTCTACATATGGAAGATCGATCCCCGCACTGGCGCGGCGAAACTCTCACAACAGAACCGGTGTACGTCATTTATTAGGGGAATGGTATGGATGGGGAGCTACCTGATTACCTTTGGCGTGCGCCACGTTAAGTTCTGGAAGGTGGAGGAAACACCTTCCATATCACCGACGAAGCAGAAGTTCGGAAACGAAGGCGCTCCGGCGACACCGCAGAGCCAGCAAAAGCAAAAGGCCCTCTCCGGCCGCAATATCTTGCTGGGTTCTCTTATCGATTCGACATTTACATGTGCCGCTGTTGTCGACGAAGGGCGGGCCATTCTCTGCACCGAGGCTGGCGATGTTTGCCTGCTAGAGGACGACGGAAAGCAGATGAAGCTTCAGAGGGCCATGCGCTTGGGTTTCCACATTACCTCCCTTACTTTGCGAGATTTGACGGCGTATGTTGGTGGAAAGGCAGGCCAATTCGCAACTCTCGACGTTACCTCTGTTGTCGATTTTCGTTCAGACTGCGTCATTACCAAGACACAGTCTCCAACCGGTGTCGCGGCTCTTGGATTTATGAGCGATGAGAGCCTTGTCACCATCGACGTTAAGCACGCGATCAATGTATGGGGCCCATCCTATATCCCGGGCCAGTCAGCGGAGGCGACACCCCTCATCCCGATACCCGCTCAGGGTGAGCCTATCTCCGGCGTTCAGCTCCTCTCGAAGCTAAATCCTGTTGGGGCTTCATTTATGACATGGTCGGCATCGGGAAGGGTGGTACACTGGGACTTGGACGGCCAGATTAAGTTGACTACAGACCTTGCCTTTGAACGGGCTCCGGTCAACAGCGAACTGGAGGTTGAAAACCAAGTGACGGCTGTTAGGTCGATGGCTTCGGGAGACGTTGTCTACGCAGACCGATCCGGGGTCATCCGAGCTATCGATTTCGAAACAAAGAAGTGCATCCTTGACACCAAGGCGCACGCTAGCGACTGTCAGGACATAACCATTCACGAGAGTGATGAGAGATTCATAATGGCGTCCTGCGGCCGGGACCGCACGACGCAACTTTTCCACAGGCTCCCCACATCGGGCCAGATAGAGCACTTCCAAACCCTCGAATTTGCCGCGAGGGTCGTCAAAGTCCTTATCACTCAGGATAAGGTATTCACGTGTTCGCTGGATCGAACATTGCAGATTCACGACTTGGTGGCCAAGGAGGGCCAGCCGAACGTTATCGCGGCCATTCCCTCACGTGTTATTTCCTTGAAAGCTTCCCCCACGTGTATGACCATGGGCCCCGACGATAAGACGGTTTTTGTTTCGCTACTAGACCGGTCGATCTCTCAGTACGACATAACCACTGGCAGGTTACTGATGAATTTCAAGTGCACGGATGAGAGCGGGATCGACTCGGCTGTCCTCGATTCGCTCATTCTGAGCCAGGGTCCACATAAAGACTACCTCCTCGCAGTATCCAACACGGACAAGTCGGTGCGTGTCTATGATGCCCAGACAGGTTATTTCCTCGATCGCGAGTGGGGCCACACTGAGGCTGTCAACGGCATCGCGCTCATTGATGAGGAGGACGGTAGCCGGAAGGTGGTTAGCGTGGGCTCGGACTCCACCGTCATGATGTGGTCGCTCGACTCGCAGGAATCGTCCACAGGATCGGGAAGCAGGGATCCTTCTCCGGAGAAGGACGGGGCTTCGAGTCGCCAGCCCCTACGCCGTGTTCTCTCCAAGGCCGAGCTTGCAGAGTTCCAGCGGCAGTCGCCGACCGCGACGGCCGCGGGGCGTCGTTCTCCGCCGCGGAGCCTCCAGCGGAGATCATCACGGCAGTTCCTGTCGAGCAATCCGAACCTGAGAACACCGACGGCTATGCAGCAATCGAGCCCCGCGAGCACAATCGCCGAGGGCACACCCTCGCGGCGAACCTCTTCCTCGCGTTCGGGCACTCCACCGCCAAGCCCCAAGACGAAGGTGACTAGGCGCCCTTCGCTACCTGCACTCAGCGTGACAAACCGGAAGAAAAGCTCGACGAATCTGCGCTCTTTCGGCTCTCTGAGCATGGCGACAGAACAAACGTGCCGGACCCTACGAGCCTACCGAAAGAAGCTCTCCTCCACGGAGCCGATCAGCCGAGAGGTGGTCACGGAGCTGGACCAGGAGTTGCGGCTGACTGCGTCGGCGCTAGGGGACCGCGCGGTGCGGAGCAAAGCGCTGAATGAGACCATGTTTGCGGGGCTGTTGGACCAGTACTCTGAGATACTGGCGGCAATGCTGGATGAGAAGCTCGCGTTGAACGGGAGAGTAGAGAATGGTGAGGAAGGGAAGGCGGAAAGGCCGAAGACAGCGGGTGAGACATAGTGTACGATGGAGTTTGGAGAGGGATTAGTGTATTATAGGGGTGGTGGGAGCGACTTCGTTCACTTTTGGGTTTCCTTGGTATGGTTTAAGTTGGCGTTCATGGGGATGGAGTTCGGGGTTTGGATGGACAGGATGCTCCTGGCTCGTGCTGGTTGAGCGTGATACCACTATTGAAGATTCATTTTGCTTGCCTTGTCTTATGCGCAGAGATTGGACTCTTTGTGAGGAACATTTTTCCGCAATGATGTCTGAATGTAATGTCGCCCTCATGCGGGGTATATGTTGATCCAGGTGAACGAAATGAGATGCTGTCTATTATGCTGTTGTACATGGCAACGATGCGCCTTTGTTCCTCTAGGGTATTTCCCCTTTACATTATCATGCTTTCAGTCCTCCCAGATCTGAAATTCACCGCACACACCATGATCTCGTCTGCTTCATATCCCCACCATCCCGATACACCAGACCACCCTCTGCAAGGCGGCCTCATCCCAGACTCTGGTTACTGCAGTGGTTTTCAAGTGTCCCGCCCTTCCAACACTCCGCAGATTCGTCACATTATCCTCCCCGTAACCCTTCTCCTCGCCCTAACATTCCTACCCACTCCCTTCCTATCCGTCTTCTCCCCCTCCTCCTCATGACCCTCCTCCCCCTTCGTCCCCTGCACTCTACCCCCCCACTTACTCACCCCCTCCGGCCTCCACTTACTTGGCACCTTCACCCCCAGCCCAGCCCATCTCTCCCAGACCCTCTCCCCCCTCCTAACCCACCTCGCCCTTCTCTCCTCCTCCTCTTCCGACGTGGCCGGCGCCCACTTCGACTTCAATATTCTCCTCACAGCCTCGGGCGAGATTCCGAAGAGGTCGGAGAGCACGGGGGTTGTGTAGGTGTCCGGAAACTGCGCGTGGAGGGCGCGCAGGCCGGAAAGAGCGTCCGGCGAGAGCTTCTTTGGGGGAGCCCAGCCCATAGGGAACTTGCGCTTGAGGGCGTCCTTCTGTGTCTGCCAGGCCTGCTTCTGAGGGGGTTCGGGGTTCTTTGGGGCAATGGTGCGGCGGCGGCGTTGCTTGGCGGGGCTTTCAGAGCTGGAGGGATCTGAAGTCGGCTTGAAGTGGGATCTTGTGGGGTTGGAGGCCGTAGGCTTTTCGTTCGGTTTTGAGTGCGACCCAGGTGGAATATCAGATGCCGTAGGCTTCTCAGTAGGGTTGGAGTTCTGATTCGGCGGGGATTCGGTACCCCTATCGGAGGGAGGCTCAGAGGAGCCCGTCGAGTATGCGCGGTAAGAAGGAGTGAGGAGGGTAGCTCGTGGGAATGGCGCGCGCCCAAGAGCGAGAGCACGAAGGACGCGGCACTGGCAGGCCATCGTTCTCGCTGGGCCGGAACAGCCAAAAGGAATAGAGGTATTTGGGCTCCTGTCCCTATCGTATTATTGGTATTGTGATCTTCCCTGGGCACCGACGCGCCTGGTCTGTGAAGGTGAAGAGCTGGTGAGGTTCGACGACGTTCGACAAGCGAAAAGCAGGACGCGGTTTTGCAGGGTTGTCGTCGGCGTGGCGATTAATCACAGCCAGCTGAACAAGTGTTGTCAAGTGACAAGGCAGAAAGGTCCATGACATGTGGTTCCAGCTGGCTCAAGCTCACCTGCCACCTGTGTACTATATGGGCCCTGATGATTAGCGTTTCTGCCACAGCTCGCGAACTACCCCGTTTCCGCTCCAGCAGAGTTGTAAGATAGGTGGGCTAATACTTGGAAAGGACGGCTACCCGTAAGGAGTAAGACCCGTCCCATTGAGAATCCGTTTGTAAACACCTGGGTGATAGCCTTTACCAGGTTACCCATCCGAGAGTCAGCAGTTAGGGCTTGCGTCCTGAGCCCCCTGCCTCTATGCCTTCTACGACAACCACAGTGCCTCCACGCTTAGACTAGAGAGATACGCTACGAACACGTCTTCTCTTCCAAAATTGGCAGATGTAACTCCGAGTCTGTCGTCTATCAAACTTTGTCAAAATAACAAGCTCGACGTGACTTGAGAGACATTAGTTTCCGCTCCAGAATCACCCTGTGTGGACGTCCCTCCACCTTAACTACAACCAAAGAGACAGCTCTCTGAGAGTCGGTTGACATAACATCCAGAAAGCACCCGCCGTATATCAAGGATCGATAAGCCTCGACGAGACAAAAACCTGCCTGAAGAATATCCAGACTATACGCTCAGTAGAGCCGAGACTGGAACCTTGTGCGCGGAACGCATCCGGCCAGCCACAACTCCTCTTCAACGGACATGATCGGTGTTAGGTATTCAGCTCCCTGCAAGTCAGCCTTCCCCGAAGCCCGCGCTGGTTGCGTTGAGGATGACTTGCTCTGACGAAACCTCCGTCCATGTTCTAGCCTATGTGGTTACCGCATGTCTTTTATGCCTTTAGACCTCATGGCATGCTGCTCTTCCTAGAGGACAGGTTGCGCCTTCAAGATGACGTATTTGGCGAACTTTTACGCCTAGGAGCAAGCCCTAACCTAACGGGATATCACCTTATGCTATCGCAGGTTTCCCTAGCGTGGTTGGACGTGAGAAAGGTGCGGATACTCTTGGAACATGGTGCCGACCCTAATGCGGTCGGTAGTAGGGATGGTATATCCTGGAGCGAGGATTTCACGTTGCAGCTTAACCAGGATACTCTCAACCTCTACGGTGTCAAGCGGCTGGAGATATGCAGGCGGGACGCGGAGAGGCCTCGCTCGGATTCTCGCGTCCATGAGTGGGGTTGCTGAGAGTGTTGCTCATATCGAGAGAGATCCACTAGAATGCACTACGCTGGACCAAGAGTACGACCGGTTAGAAGGGGGGCATGAGGCAGAAGTACACATAGCATGGTGTTCCTGTACTAATCCCGAGACAAAGTCCCAAGTTTTCGATTTTCGTGAAGAAACACCAGAATATGGCGCGGACCCATCTTGGGAGACAAGAATTGTAGGAAGGTAGAGGGAGGACGGAAGCTATTGGCCAGTTGTGCGAAGAAATATCCACAATTCAATTGCAACTAGATCATCCTCTTCTAAAACATACGAACATGTAGCCAACCTTAAGAAATTAGACCCGAACACCGACTGGAATGCCAACAATGCTGCCCTTTTCGACCAAACTCCTCAACCGTGTAACATGTATGCCAAACGCCGTAATGCAAAGAAAAACAATATCCCAACCTAAGCATCATGCATGAGCTCAACCGGCGGCCTCGCCGTATGCGTCATGAGCTTCCTCTCAGGGCCAGGCGAGTACGCCTCCGGCTCATCCGTCATATCCTCCACAGCGATAGCCGGTAGCCCGACATCGCCGCCATGGTCTTCAGGTTGGTATATCAGCGTCGAGCTGCGGCTCCGACCCGCAGGGCAGCTCTCGGCCGGGGAGATGGGAGACTCGGCGGGGCGGTGGTGCAGCTTGTCTAGCGCAGCGGCAAGATCGTCGGCATGCACCTGCTTGTTGGGCGCGTCCTCAAGGCGGACCTCCCAGCCATGCGGCGGCGAAGGGGGGGGCGAAATGAAGAAGAGCTTGCCTGCGTCAGGGAGCTCGAGGCGGTCGTCCGTGCGGTGGACGGGGGTGTGCTGGCCAAAGTAGACGCGCGCGCGGTGGCCCATGATGGACTCGCCGTCCCAGGCCTGGCGGACGCGGACGGCCGAGTCCTCGTCTGGGAAGGAGACGACGATGCGCCGGAAGGACTTGAGTGGTGACCAGGTGTGGACGGGGGCGGTGGAGTCGATGAGCGAGCGGATGGTCTGCAGGTTGTCCGGGAGGAAGATGTCCGGGTCTTGGAGATTTGTGATGAGGAGGGTGTTGGAGGGTGGCGTAGGCTGCGAGAGGGGGGGGAGGGAGGACAGGTCGAGGGTGAGGGATGATGAGCGGGAGGACGAGCGGCGGGTGAGAAGCGATGGCTGTGATGCTGTCGGGGACAGCGTTGGCGAGTTTTGTTTCTCCTTTTGCGGCGAGTTCATGATGTCGATATTTCGAAGTTTCGTCTCTTGAAAATCTTTCCTGTGGAGAATCCGCTGTGTGTATGTGTGCTTTGTGGTGTTGTCGCTGAAGGAGATTGGCAGTGGTTTCGGGGGTGGCGGGAGGTTGATTTAAAGTCGACGTTTCTGATGCCTGAGGAGGGGGGGTACGTCGCTTTTGCGCGGATGCAGCGCAGTGGCCAACCTTGAGGGGGGCTGAGTCCCATCCGTTTGGAAAGGTTCAGAGTCTCGTGGTTTCTCCGGGCGGTACGCGGGGCGATGTCACTGTGTGCCGGCTTCAGGGCTCACAGGAACAAGGGTGGGAAGTACCTTGTGTGGGTCTTGGCAAGGATGTGACAGCGCTGCTTGAGGAAGGAGGGAGCTGATGTGGGGAGGTTGGCGCAGCGAGACACACACGGCAAAATATTTCGCTTGTATCGGACCTGAGCCCATTGATGCGTTCGCATGGGCCATTCGTTAGCTCATATTGGGGGCTTTGCAAAGCGGATAATCTCCGAGGCTTTGAAGTTATTTCCCCTGCGCCCCGGCGACTTTGTTCGATTGAATGCGAAAAACCCAGGGACACGGAATCCAGCCAAGGAAAGACCCTTTGATCACGGGAGTAGCGGGCGGCCGTGCTAGCTGGCGGCAAGAGACACCCAGAATCTTCGGCACGTGGAACGTCAAGACGTTTGAAACGGGGACGAAGGCACGGGGTCTCCGGGGTGCATTTGGCCGCTACCCGCCGCCCACATCCAATGGCCATCGGCCAAAAACCACAACCCACTCCCAACGGAGGCTGTGTCCCGAACTACAACCGGCCCCTCCGCAAACCGACACGCCATCCCCAAAACGGGAAGTTCGGCTTTTCAGGAGCATGTAGAGCTTCCTTCTTTGCTCATGCGAGTTTATGGAGAATTCAAAGTTTTCTCCACATTTCCGGCGGAAGCTTGTCTAAGCCAACGGTAAGATAAATTGCGAAACAGGCGCAGAGTAAGGTTCATCGTCAGGTGGGAAATTCTGCCGGCAACAATGCCTCGCCGGGGAATAGAGTGTGGCTTATATCACGGATCGTCCCTTTTCTTTATTTCCTTGAGCTCCCTCTTTTCGAGCGCTCTGCAGGGAAATGACGAGACGAATGCCGGTGGGATGTAATATGAGGTTTCACCACCGCGCCCCATGCGCATTGTATTAAAGTCTGCCTTTCCGGCGACAGTGTTTGGTATAAGTGGCGAATTGGCTGACCGGTACGGGTTTCGCTCAACCTCGCGATCGATGCAGGGGACACTTGGAGAAGGTTCCAGGCCGATCAAACGGGGGATCAGCGTACCCCTAGGGGCCATCAACGCCGCAGATTTTTGAGTTCGGGCGACCTGACGCAGGTTTGCTGCTTTACACCCGTCCTATTCCCGTGTACCCGGCATTTGTCAACTTCATTTTGTCCCTTTTGGACAAGACATTGGTATTGTGGTCAAAAGGTGCCAAGTGTAATAAATGTTCTTTATTGTTTCTCGCCAGCTGGTTGTCAGCTGGATGTCAAGTGATTTGCCTTGTTTCGATTTTTGTTTCTCCCACGCAAGTCTCATGCTGCACTCAGACAACTCGGTGGAAATCCATGTAGAAAAAGAAGGCTCTAACCGTCGAATGGGAGCGCGCTCATTAAGCCATTTCTCGATCATCGGGCCACCCCGGAAGATCACGGGCGACCCGGCCACCAGGCCGTTGAGAAACTAAGCCACCCTGATTTGTTGACCAGCCCATCTGTTTCCAACAATGTTTCGGCAGCTGCTCCGCCACGCTAGACCTTGACGTCAGCGACGGCGCCCTCCCTCCGCGTAACGGGGCGCGCCCACGGGGCGCGCCCAGGGGGGACAACGCGGACAGGTGCTCAGCCTTGCATCAGAGTTGGGAGCTTGGACTCTGGGGCTCGGTTCCGGGAATTTGGGTCAGGTGCAGGTATGTCTCTATTCCACGCGCCCTTGCTGACAGCCGGGATTGCGTGTGCGTAGCCCGGCTCACGCGGGCCTCCGCCTGGCTTGTGGCGTGTCAGCGGCGATGAGCAGGATAGAAGGATCCTCATTCGTGAATCCTGCTGAACCCGTCCGCGTACTAGGATGCTATTAATATTAAAGGATGTCCTAGCTCAAATGAGCTCCATAGCCCCTATTCTTACGTCGTCAGTGGCGCTCTTCTTCCTAGCCCTGATTCTAACCTACCCATGACAGAGAAGAAGAGCTGCAGGAGCGCGCGCGGTGTCTATGGCCTTGGGAATTTGAAGCTTTGTCAAGCTCCCGGCACTGCCAAAGGAAACAAACTTTATTCACGAAGACCGATTCCATATCCCTACTGCTGACCTAGCTACAGAGGGAGGTAGAAAATTAGCGGAAGGTAACATTTGTCCGCTACATGCTTTCTTTTCTAACCCCATAGCGTAAAAGCCTTAAATCTGCACCGTTCCGATCAACGTAACATTTCTATTGGAAATGGACGTGTCGGTACGCCAAGAATATCAGACATCGGTGTCTTAGGCTTCAACCCAGGTTTAACAGACGAAGGCGTATGCTGTAAGAAAGTAGGGTAGGTCCAAGGTTTATCAAGGCTACAAATATTCGAACATAGAAGTCTAGTCACCGGAATACACCTATAGCCTTCAGGCCGAAACAGGCTCAGTTACAGAGACGAGTTCCTTTTTTTGAGAGTTTCCTTTTCAAGAAGTATGCTTTTATGTATTTCACTTACTGATGCCGTAATAATCCACCTACAAACGGGCCGCGTACGTCGACCTAGCCAAGAGAAACACTTTCTGATCCGTTATTGGGAAGCTAACGAGGCTAGGGAAACCTCAAGAAAGGAAAGAAAACGGAACGGAGCAAGAAATACGCGCACAAGACAGACATACAGCCGGTTCTGTTATCGGGAGCAAATGAGGATGGGAGGCTTGGGCAGAACCAGTAGGCTTCCAAACATAACTTCTCGAGCAAACCAGCGCTTTCGCGAAGTCAGAAGCCAGCGAGCCGCAAAACACAAACCCGGCCGTTCCAATCATTGTTTCGATATTGCCTCCACAACCCATTTGACGGAGAACCAAGTGACAACAACTACTGCGTCCAGCCAAAAACTGCGTTCCAGAACCGCTATATTCGTATTCTGATCGTCCTTGACCCTCATCAGTTCAATGATACCGTGCACACCGTACGGAGAGGCGCCGTTCCGAAGTTGTGGACCAGAAAGCCACGTGAATTTGAACTTATAGACCATAACGAAGCCGTTGTTGCCGAAGGCCTTATCCCCCGCAAGTTCCTGTCCGTGCCTTGCAGGTTCCTGGACCTCCCGTCAAATTTCTTCGATGCTTCCTTGGCCCAATTTACCATCTTCTCCCCGATGCCCCTAGCTTGACTTTGTCGATCCAGTACGCGTAGAGAGCTCGGGTAGAGATTGTTTTTTTCCTGACGGTGCCTCGGGTTCGTCTCT
The DNA here is from genome assembly GCA_030271035.1 of Microascus cirrosus. NCBI lineage: Eukaryota > Fungi > Ascomycota > Sordariomycetes > Microascales > Microascaceae > Microascus > Microascus cirrosus. The sequence goes on along the minus strand of JAMBUN010000338.1, from coordinate 22,470 downwards.
GGGCTTTGAGCCCCAGAGATAATTTTCGTTAAAAGTATGGCAAACCAGTCCCGTCAAGTTAGAAACCTTCATCCTCTCGTTCCAGATTGGGTCGTCTATCTGCACCTTGATCGGTCCCTTGCCATTTTGGGAATTAAATACTACCGGAACCTAATATTTGCTACAAATCAGCTGAGGCATTATTAAGAGTGAGAGAATGGGCCTATATGTGAAGGTAAGGTAATTGGCTGCAACTAAGTTGAGCTCCCTAAGCCCACGACTTTCCGGCGAATGCTTCCCATCTACATCTACCAAAGCGGAGGTTTCGACGACTGAACAATAGCAGCCCAAATGTATCCAATACTGCCAGGTCCATGAAGGATCTGAGGAGACGCAGTAGCTGAATGCGTCTGGTTTACGCCTGCGATGGGAGATCCACACTTCCATGATAACTTCTTCTACAACTTCCGTGGCGCTCAAGGGCGCTACTACGAGATAGGGAAATGAAATTGCGATAATTTGACATCGCTAGCCTAGTTATCGCTACCGTGATGAGGGGGGTTGGGGGTCGCTGAAGTTATGGAGTCGACTTCTCCGATTCTATTCGTTACCTGCCAGATAGATATTCATGGGGCTTGATAGAACTAGTACATAGTCGGCGCACATCGTAGCCTTTCATGTTTTCATATAGAGCAAAGGAAGGTCGAGATAAGCTGGCCGAAGGGAAAGGGAAAACATTGTCTTAAGATTTTGGGATATATGACTCCACTTGCGGTGATATGAAGCTGGACGACGAGATCACCAAGTACTACAGGGTCCACCTTGACCAGACTTCTGCTCGGCCGCTGTCAAGCAGTAGCCAAGAATAAAAGCCTTTCGACGCAAGAAGGATTATCAGACTAAGCATATATGCGAAAGTGCAGACGGTGAAGGGATTCCTCGAATGGCTCACTACTAGAGGAGCAGTTAAAAACTTGATCGGCCTATAGGAGACCGACCGAGAAATGGGTACAGGAGGTTCCAGTTGGCCCCAAACCCGCTCCTTCTTGTAAGCGGGGTCATTCTGGAAACACCAAAAGGCTGAAGATGATGTCTTCACTATTATGGCAAACGCATTACACTCTCCATGCTCCCCTGGGTAGTACGCATCGTTCTCTTCATCGGTGGATTTCTCGGCCGGGTCCTGACATTGAGCATGGTGGGCGTTGGAGAGTCGATCCCATCACAAATTGGATAGTACACCGATCCGTACATGGTTCCTGGGCCGCATCAATAATCATCTTGGCCCTGGAGGACAGCAGCGGTTACTCGTGAGCGAGCATATGTCCAAACCTAACAGGTGCCGGCGATTATGCAGTTTGCAGTTGGACGACCGACGCCAAAAGCCGACGGCCCGCTGGAGGGATCCTCTTTCGAGGGGGGCTATGATGGGGCGCAGGTTCATAGATGGGGTCCTGTTGGGCTATTACAATGGTCATCGTGGTAACACAGCACGAATTCAGTGGCAGCGAAACACCTGCACGGAATCCTGATTCCTTAGCCTCCTCTCGCAGCGTTCCGTCCTAAGTTATTATCATGTGCTCATCGTCCAACCCCGGGTCGGTTGGGAGGCCAACTCGGTCTTGAAACTTGGATCACTGATGCAGCCCCTGCGGCGGCCCCGGGTAGAGGGTGGCTGGAAGGATTCCGGGTCGACAACTTCCGGGTCTTGGCGACAGCTAAGCATCCGACCCGGCGACCCCAGCCGTCGTTGGTTTTGGGATCAGCCTTTCACAGGCACCGCCAAGTAGGTCATGGATCGGTAAGGCGGACTTCCCAATGCCGCCCGTTATACGCGGGTTTGGGTCCCAAAAGACCTTATCCGGAGCCCTTTTTTGCTTGGGCGGGGAAGACGAATCGGCCAGTTCGATAAACCGCAACCTCCGCTTCGGAACGCTTCATGGCTCTCAGAGGAGTACAGTATGTGCCTTACGTGTCCGAAGCTACAATCGATCCCAAAACACAGAGGCGCAGTATCTTGACTGTGACATCCATGCCAAGGACCTTTGTAGTCAAATCGCACTTACACAAAGAAGGGTCCAGCCTGTGCGGAACACTAGTGCCATGCAGCGGCGTGTGTAGCTGGCGGAGTTGCGAGGCATTCAGTTTTAGCAGTCACTACTTTGGCCCGTCACACCAAGACGAGCGGAACTTGACCATTTGTCTTGAGTTCGAAACACTAATATAGTAGCTGAAATGACTTGCGCCGCGGTCGGACTATCATATAAACAAGCGGCAGTATCTTTTTTTTCAATACCCACAAGATCACAACGATATTCAATCACGCACCTTACTACCTGATTCTCCATTTCTGGGCGGCGTCACATCATTCTACACTCCCCAGTTGCTTTCCGCGATCATCGTCGCCACCTAGTTACGAGTTTAGGACAAATGCGCTCAGATTCAGACCCGGACGAGGTTGGTGATATCAAAGTCGAGGTGTCTGAAGTGATTCAGGAAGAGCCTATCCAGAATGGAACTCCCTATCTCTCCATTTAGGAAGACTATAAAGACGAAGATGAACCGCATAGCCGTCCCAAGTACGCGATCTAGTTCTACGACACAGCGCCCAACTCCCGGAACCCGCATCACCGCAGGGCAGTAGTATGGTCGATACACAGGGCGATGGAGGACACTCGCACCATGGGGGCTTATAACGATTATGAGGACCGCCTCTATGTCTGGGGACTGGCCATGCCATCTGATATGCCAGACGAGGACCGCGTGAACAGATGTATCGTCCACCAGACGGTGGAGATTATGGACCGTAACATTACCGACACAACCGAGTTCTTCATTCCGGCGACGTACTTAATCAAAGGGGCTACCATCGAGCTCTCATCATCATCGTTGGCTCCATGGCCGAATGAAAATGGGATGACGAGGACGAGCAGGAAGATGTAAGCGATATATCCGACTCTTACGACCCGCTCTGGGTGGTATCTGGGGTCGTTCGGAGGCCGGCCGGGCTAGTCGTGGATTCTTGGAGAGGAGATTATTGATCCCCGGGTCATTCGTCTCTAGCCTCAAGAGAGATCCGGGAAATAAGCACGCTTCATCAAGAGTGGTGCCCTATTCTATTCCGTACATGAAAATGCTTGTTTCGCCCGAGTTCGATATAGTACACATCAGCGTCACGGTTGGACGTTACAACATTCAGCTCTCTTACAAGCTTCTCTAAAACGACAGCCCCTTCATTCCTACCGAATCTCCACCCCGAGCTTCTCTACCAGCGCCTTACTAACGTCGCTGTGCAGATCATTCGTCTCCTTATTCGTGAGAGTCCTCTCCAGACTCCTGTAGTTGATCCTATAGCACATACTCCGCCTCCCAGTCTTCGGATGCGTGAACTCATCCACTAGCCTTGTATCCTCCACGCGGTCCCCTGCCACATTCCGCACAATCTCCATCACGTCGTTCTCGTGAAAGTCCGTCGCGGAGGGTCGCGGGTCGCCGCCCGCCGCGGAGGTCGACCGCAACCAGAAGGAGATGTCTTTGTGGCAGGGCGGGTACTTGGAGAAAGGCGTAAAGCGGCGCAGGGAGGATAGGTCGTCCGAGACACCGGCGAACTGCGAGAGAAAGCGCTCGTCGCGCGACCAGTAGAGGCGTATGTCCGGGATCTGGAACAGGAGCATGGCGATGCGGTCGAGCCCTACGCCAAAGGCCCAGCCGAGCTGAGAGGGGAGGCCCGCATTAGCAGGCAGAGCGTGGCGGACGACACCACACCCGAGGACCTCGAGCCAGTCGCCGTCGTAGTAGACCTCGAGCTCCCACGAAGGGCTGGTGAAGGGGAAGTAGGCCTCGACCCAGCGGACGCGCAGTGGCTCGTCGACGTAGTCCGGGTTGTCGCGCTTGGCGGCGGCCTTCGCGCGCGTGAAGATGTCGACGACCATTAGCTCGAGGGACCGCTTGAGGTGCGCGGCTACGGCCTCGGCCTCCTCGAGGGAGTGCTCGGGCTGCAAGGGGTTGCGCTCCGGGTGGACGGTCGGGTTGGGATCCTCCACGGGCACGTCGTGCGTGGGTAGGCTGTCGAGGTCGGCGAGGACGGCAGCGGTCACGTCGCCGTTCGGGACCTTGGACCTGTCCCACATGCGCGCCCCCTCCATCTGGTGGAAGACGGGGTAGTGACTCCGGTCGATGGCATCCCGCCTATAGACGTCGGCGCTAATGAGATATCCCGGGCTGAGGTTCGCGCGGAAGGTATCGGCCTGGTGGGCGCTCGTGTGAGTGCGGAGCAGCGTGTCCTTGTTCAGGTAGTACGTGTCCGTCTTGCTGCGGCCGGGGTGGTCGGGCGGGAAGCCCAGCGAGTCGAAGTTCTGCGCCGTGGAGACGACAGGGTGGAAGTCGTTGTGCGGGGTGTATGTCGGCCGCGGGAACTGGGCCTCGATGATCTGGCGCGTTATGGAGACCGGATGGTCCTTCTGGAGGTGCAGGCGGCGGCTCGCGGCTTCGATGATGTTGGGCGGCGCGTTGAACCACGCGTCTGTCGTGACTGTCTTGCCGTTGACTTCGACCGATGACGGTCGCGCGGCGTCGGTGCGGCCTGTGTTGTTGGGTAGGATGTGAGCTTCTGTCTCTGCCTCTGGTATCCGGCCCCCCGGGCGTCTGGAGCTCATTCTGCTTACCGGAAGTGTAGTTCCGGCAGCCGATAACGATCCGCTGCCGGACTTTGAGCTGGGCTTGAAGCCGCAGTGCCGAGACGCTCCGCAAAGGCCCGGACATGGTGCAGACTCTAGGCGGCCTTGAGACCTGGGCTTCACACCCTTGATTTAGTCACACCGCAATGTGCAGCTTCTGTCCCCCGCCCGTCGCGAAGTTGTGCAAGATTGAAGCGAACGGCAGCAGTCGTGTGTCGTCGTACTGGAGCTTCGACTGGAATCTGTAAGGCAAGTCCCACACAGTGCAAATTGTGTCAAGTTCAGTAGTACGGATACGGTGCCAGAGCGCTGGGTAGGGGTCGGCTGGACCGGCGCTGGATCTGCAGCAGATTGCTCTAATGTAACCTGGCGGTGGAGCCCAACTCCGGGAAACCGCACTTTATACCCGAGTGAGCCAGTAATTTTTCTTCCCTCGTCCCCATTCTGAGTCGTGATAGTATCGACTAGAGCTGAGCGCGACGGGAAACCGGGTCGGAGAGCAGCGCGAGTAAAATACTAGACTCCCTTTCTTTTTGGAGATACCCATTGCAGCGTCATTCTTTTTTATGGAAAGGCCTCGACTGAGGAACCGCCCCTCTTTCTAAACTCCCGAGGCCGTGCATAGTGTTTTTCCCCCTTCACCGACCTCCGATTGCGGCTGTCGGTGTACATTACCAAAGAGCGGCTGCTGTACCCAGAGCTCCCAGGTAGCTCACCTTCCCCTCCTTCATACTCGCCTTGCAAAGTGCAGTTGTGGGCCAAGCTAGCACAGCCCGTGGACAACAAAACAAGAGAAAATGGCGGCCGAAAAGACGAAACCCATACACTACCCCTTCTGGTTCGGAGGGAGCGCGAGCAGCATGGCTGCTTGCGTGACGCACCCATTGGATCTAGGTAAGTCGAGATCCGCTTCCTCAGCCTCCAAGCCTCCAAGACGTGTTCCGAGCTAACCGCCTGCCCGCAGTCAAGGTACGCTAGCACTCAAGTCGGCCTGGATATCGAGCTTCCCCGTCCCGCTAACGTACAGCAGGTCCGCCTCCAGACCCGCACGGGCGACATGCCCAAGTCGATGTCTCGCACCTTCGTCCACATCCTCAAGCATGACGGGCCCCTCGGCCTATACAGCGGGCTCTCCGCCTCGCTTCTCCGCCAGATGACCTACTCGACCATTCGCTTCGGCGTCTACGAGGAACTCAAGGGCCGAGTTGCGCGAGACGGCACCCAGCCGGGCCTCCCGATGCTCATTGCGCTCTCCACCACGTCGGGCCTTATTGGCGGCGTGTGCGGGAACGTGGCGGACGTGGTCAACGTGCGCATGCAGCACGACCCCGCGCTGCCGCCGGCGGAGAGGAGAAATTACAAGCATGCGGTGGACGGCATGTATCGCATGGCGAAGCATGAAGGTATCGGGAGCTGGTTCAGGGGTGTGTGGCCCAACAGTGTGCGGGCCGCATTCATGACGTCCGCGCAGCTTGCGTCGTACGACTCCTTCAAAAAGCTGTTGATCGCGCATGTGGGCATGGGAGATGACCTGGCAACACATTTCACGGCCTCGTTCCTCGCTGGTGTTGTGGCAGCGACCGTTACCAGCCCTGTGGATGTGGTCAAGACAAAGGTCATGTCGGGCAGCTCGCACCATGGGGTCCTGAGCATCCTGAAGGACCTTTACAAGACAGATGGACTGAGGTGGATGTTCAGAGGCTGGACGCCGAGTTTCCTTCGGCTGGGACCGTGAGTGCTTCCGCATGTCCTCGAGGATATCTGAGCTAACGTTGTTCCAGGCACACCATCAGCACGTTCATCTTCCTGGAGATGCACAGGAAGCTATATAGGAAGTACCACAACGCGGACGCTTAGAACGCGGTCAGTTGTGCCATCTAATCTCTTGATTTGGACGGAAGGTAGCTGGAGACTCGAATGGTCTGGAGGGACGGATACAGCTTTTGCATTGCATGCCCTTGGCTTATGGGGATCGGAGATGAGTCTTGCATTCTCACGGCGTTAGTAATGGAGACAAAAGGGGGGTTGCATCTGGATAAGATGGGGAATAATGACGTCTAATTCGGAGATATTGATGAGAGGGGAGCCACGGCGGTCTTGTTCCGCCTCTAATCTGAGGTTCCAGGGTAATATGAGAGGAAGATCTAATGGACTTCCAGCTACTTTGGCCTGACCATACAGCACCAAAGCGCTTTAGCTTCGACAGATAGAACGATACTGCCATTCCGCTCTAAAAACTCATCTGTCTATCTGCAAGGAATTGCTAGTGAGACCCGCCATACAATATGAAGAGGTGCATATCCTGGCAAGTCCGATCGGCGTCCGGGCCTGGGCGGGTCGGCCAAGCCCGAGAATCGGCCGCCCTCACGTGTCACCACCTGCCGTCTCATCTCCATAAAATAAAAAATACGGGGAAATTTTCAAGGCAAAGAAAATCCAGCACCTTCCAAAGCTCAAATTCCTTTAACTGTGTAGCTTCCAGCACCATTTTCACAAAACCTCGAACGATCCCCAATTTTTACATCCGCACCACCACGCTAGCTCTCACACACGACCCATCCCCTCCTTCAAACTCTCCCTTGCCTTTTAACACACAAACGACACAAATCCTCCCAAAATGCTACGTCGAGCCGTGTTCAATAGCGCACGCGCCTTCCGCACCGGGCCGGTCGCCTCCAGGACGTCGGCGGTTCTCAGAGCGCAGCAGCGCGTCGCCCCTGTGGCACCCGTTAGGACAGGCCTGAGGTGGTACAGCGACGAGGTGAAGAAGGAGGAGGCCAAGGAGGAGAAGAACGGGGAGGCCAAGGAGGAAGCTAAGGAAGAGGCTAAGGAGGAGGGCGCGGAGGTCGCCGAGCTGAAGAAGAAGCTTGAGGCGAAGGACAAGGAGGCTGTCGAGCTCAAGGTTAGTTGTTTCCCCCTTAGCCCAGTTCCTACACTACCTTGACCTGTACGACGAGCTGACTCTTCCGCAAAAGGACAAGTACCTCCGTACCCTCGCCGAGTTCCGCACCCTCCAAGACCGCGCCGCCCGCGACCAAAAGGCCGCGACCGCCTTCGCGATTCAGAAGTTTGCCAAGGATCTCCTCGACCCTGTCGACAACCTCGACCGCGCCCTCGCCATGGTGCCCACCGAGATGCTGGCCCAGCCCGAGGTCGAGTCAGAGCACCACACGCACCTGGCCGCGCTGTTCGACGGTCTCAAGATGACCGAGGACATCCTGCTGAGCACGATGAAGCAGCACGGCGTAGAGAAGGTGGAGGCCGAAGTCGGCGGCAAGTTCGATGCTGCCGGGCAGGAGGTCACGGTTGCGGTGCCGCAGGCGGACAAGGAGGAGGGGACTGTGATGGCCGTTGAGAGCAAGGGATACACGCTGAACGGTCGGTTGCTGAGACCCGCCAAGGTTGTTGTCTCGAAGAAGGCCTAAGCGGGTCTTCCGTCTTCCTCGATGGGGCGCAACTCCCCCTTGCTCCAGGTCTATGTAACCCTCCACTTCTTCACTTCTCGACATACTTCTTTTCTTCCCCTTCGTCTTCCGCTCTTCACTTTCACCTTGGGGCATCTTGATCCATAGCCCTGAGGACCTGTTCGATCTTGTCTTTTTGTTTTTGTTTTCTTTTTTTTTTTACTTGGTGTGTAAGACTATAATATGTAATGCCTGGGGCAGGGAAATGGCATCAATCTCGGTTTTAGGGCTGTGGCAAAAGGACATCATGTACAATAACTCCTCTCACGATTGTATATTTTGGTTGACGATAAAAAAGCTCAGGCATGGAAAAGAAGGACAGCGGTTCAGCACATATGGCTCGGGATCATTGGTCATAAAACAGAGAACATCCGACTTTGGAACCTCCTGTGCATTGAGAACTTGGAGAGACGTGTGTATTACTTCCGTCGTGTTCAGGTGGACAGGTTACATTGATACAGGGACGATGGAGTGTATTAGAGCTTGAAACTACCTTCTAGCTATGCTTGTATAGAGTAGAGAGATACGACACTGGAAGAAGCCTGTACTGTTTCCCCAAAGCCTGTTCGAGCTACCCTGCGCTCTCCGCCTGCGCAATTCCCCCATGTCCTCGGATACCAGATCATCAGCCAATTCTTTTCCTAACCCCTGAAATCAGTTCCTCTAACCCGTCCGTCCAGTCCGTCCCTGAAACAAACTTCCGTAACCCGTTCAGTCCCTCGGCCGTAGCAAGCGAACTATATAGAGCCGCAAGGCCAGCTTGGACAAAACCAAATGGAAATCAAAGTAACGCGGAGCGAGATATCCCGCTGCCAAAGAGGTAGGACCAACCACCTATCCTTGTAAAAGTCATGGCCGCCTCTCATGATTTTCGATGAGTCAACACTTACTCCCTCTGCTCGGGTCCATGAGCCTCATCCCAAAGTCTCGAAGCCTCCCCCAGAACCTCCTCAACACTAGCCAAATCCACCCTCCCCAAAATCCTCTCAACGGATCTCTCTGCCTCCCGGATCGCCTCGATATCCCGGGCATGCCGGGCCTCCTCGGCCTTCAGCCCATCCAGGGCCCTCGCACGCCGGTACTCCAGCCCGCGGAGTCGGTGGCCCACGCTGCGGCGAATCTTGGCGCGCCGCGAGGAGGAGCGGCGCTCGGCGATATAATTCGCGCCCGCGGTGACGCGGCCGAGGGTGTTGCGGAGGAGCTCTAGGCGCTGAGAGGCATCGATGGCGCGGCGGTGGGCCGCTGCCTCGAGCTCCTCGATGTGGGCGACTGTGTGCTCCGCTTCGGCGAGGGTGACTTGGACCCTGGCGGGCGGGATGCCATTGATGGCCGTTGCAGAAGGGGAGGCCAGGGCTGCCTCCAGCTCGGCCTAATGTTGTCAGTTTCCTCGCGTCCGTGGGGTTCAGAGGAAGGAGTTTGGGGTTCAGAAGGACGTACATCAGTGTACTCGCTCTTGGAAAAGACCGAGAGGGAACTATCAGACTCTTGGGGAAGTCCGAGCCGGATTCGATCCAGGCGCTCGCCGAGCCTGGGTTGCATGCGTGAGAACAGGCTGCCGAAGGCGCCCCTGAGCCGATCCAAGTGGCGGACGCCTGTAGTCGCGAGTCAGTAATGGCATTAGTGATTGGGCTGGCAACCGACAGTTCTTACCGGGAGGCTCGTTGAGTACGGAAGGATTCGTGGTAACCGTATACGAGCCCGTCAGGGCGTCCATCGTTTCCTCGCAAACTTGGCTGCGGTATCCGGGCCCGTCAACCCTGTCCCTGAACTCGGTGCCACTCTCACTCCCAGCCTTGATCCAATTTCCGTTCCTACACTCATTCTCATTTTCAAGTTGCTCACGGGACGTCTCATCAGACTATTCAAATTAGCATCATATGTCTATTCCCTGGACGTATCGAGATGAGAATAGGGCAAGACCCAAATGAAGGGCGCATGAAGGGCACAGTAGTGGGGTAGGGTGAATAAGACGAAACTTACATTCAAGGGCAGCGGCGGCAGAGGCTTGTCCGTCTCGGCCGTCGAGACACCACTCGCCATCCGCAAGAAGTCATTCGGCGTGATGGCATCCATAGTGACATCGTCGTCATCCGAGATAGCATCCAGGTTGAAGTCGGTGCTGAAGGTATCGACAGAATTAGGAGGGCTGATATTCGTGAGGCCAGCAAGCGAAGGGGTAGTGTTCAGGGTGGCGGCAACAGAGGGATCAGGGCCAGCAGCTGAAGGTCCAGCGTTAACAGGAACGGAAGCCGATGGGCCAGCTTCCGAAAGACGGGCGTCAGCACGAACGAGGCACGGTACGTTGACAACGGGATACTTTCCCTCGCGCTTGGAGGCGGCCTCCTCCAGCTCCTGGTTCATCCTACACATCGTCAGTTTGGCCATCCAAGACGAAGACTTAGCCGAAAATACTTACTTCGAAAGTGCGTGAGGGCAGTTCGGAATCATTTGGCCGCCTCCATTCTCCCGATACTTGGCCATGAGATCCTCAAAGAGGCCCTCCCCATTCTGGGCGCCCCGCATGGCAAGATAGGCGTATATCATCTCGCTACTAAGTAGTCCTTTCTTCTGGGCATCACACTCAACGCAGCCGCACTCCTTGCCGCTGGCGACAGGCTCGGTGTGGTGGCGCTTGTCGACGCCCTTGCCTTTGTCCCTCTTGAGACGCGGCTCCGAGGTGGGCATATCGGTAACGAATCGGATATCTGGATGAGATCCAGTGGCGAAGTTGGAGGCATTGGTGGCCCACACGCCGCCCGGGCTAGGGGGATTGTTAAAGAGATCGGACAAAGCAGTACCGCCCGCTGTAGTGGGAGTTGCCGGTCCAGCTGTGACCGGCGGGACGACGACCGTGGCCTGACTGGAAGCAGGTGGCTGGGGTCGGGGGGCCGAGAAATCGGCCGTTACAACGCTCATGTCGGGCATTTCAGCACGCTCGACATTACCTCGGCGAGCCCTCAAGCGCGGGATGCGACTCTGGCCTGGAGACAGTCTGGCGTTTCGCTGGATCGAGGCCTCGGGGAGGTCCTCCAGGGTTGGGAGCCGCTGGTAGTCCCGCATAGCGACCATGTCCATAGTCTCGGGATGTTGCACCCGGACTTCCATGCGTCAGCCTGCTTTTCATCTTCCAGAGAGGAACAAGCCAATGTTAAGGGACTTACCGAGCGAGAGCGGGGCGGCAGGGTCACCTCGAAGGGGCCTCATGTTGAAGCCGAGTCTGGCGAGCAACCTCCTCTTTTTTGGCTGTATGAACTGCCAACTCTCCCCAAAGAAATGATAAGATCGTGAATTGGGGCCAAAAGAGAACAAAACCTCAAAGAGCCAGCTCGATGAGGTTAGGGTTGTGGTGTGAAAGGATGAAAGGAGGGATCACACAAGCCCAGGAAAGGTAAGGAGAAAGGGACCAAAAAGGCAACAGGATCTTGGGCTAGGCACAAGAAAATCATTCTCGAAAACTTCACCAATCGCCTGGTTGACAGGAGGAAGGAGCAGCAGCTTTATCTTTGAGGGGTTGGGCTCGGCACAGCTTGGGGGAGAATTTACTTGAGGTCATCGTGAGGGGCAATAAGTTGAGTGAGGGTGGGAGGGTGCGTGTCACTGGGTGCTTTCCCGTTCCTTGCAAAAATGCACGTTATGAGATCGTGCAAAGTCAGGGCCAAGCTTCCCCCAATGATGACTCTGCTGAAAGGGAGTGCACGGGAGATGAGAAAACCATGGCAGAGAAAGGATAGGCTTCAAAGTGTCCAATGGCTCATAGAACACTCAAAAGCCTTGACAGGGCGCGAATGTGGCCCATAGTTCACATGAGACTCATCAGAGCTGGAGGAAGGCGACCCAGAACAGCAAATCCGTGGTGGCATTGAGTTATATCATTCCAAACAACCGATCTCAGTTAGTTTCTAGGCTTTGTGTCAGGCTCATTGAGCTCACCTCTACTTCGGATGATTCGCAAACCATCCCCACAACTTGAAGTACCTTCACACCAGCAGTTGACATTGCACCACACAACCCGTCCGTGATGAGATATGATGTCCTCAAAACTGGCAATAAATGCGTCTCGTAAGTTTCCGAGCCTAGTCAATACAATTCCAACACGTAATCATCTCCGAATCGGTGCAACTACCTATTTCTTCCCCTTCCCTCGAGTAGCATTCTTCTTCCCGCGGGCCTTCGGCTTCTCCTCATCCTCATCATTCCCGTTCTTCTTCTTCGCCGTCGCCTTCTTCCCTTTCGTCTTGGGTTGCCTGATGTACTTGTCTGTCTTGATATCCCCGTCGTCGTCGTCCTCCTCCTTCGGCTCCACCACCTCGCCCTCATCTTCCTCCTCGATAGCCTCCTCCAGATCAGGGACCTCCTTAGGGGCCCTCGCCGGCGCCGTCACCGTACTCGCCTTCATGAACGGAACTGCGTGGCTCATGGCATTGTATCTATTACAGTTAGCATTCGCTGCTTGAACCCAACAGTTAGTAAGGAGACTTACGTTCGGGTGAAATGCTGCTTCGTCTGCGTGTTGATTGTCGCCTGGCCCTCCGCCTGCGGCCCGAGCCCGAGCTCAATCATGTAGTCCATATCCTCGCGCGTCAGGTAATAACTGTCCATCAGCTCAATGACACCCTCCACCGCATCCCTGCCTTGGTCTGCCAGCCGCTGAATGATCTCTGTCCACAGAACCGGCAGGTACTGCTGTCTGATTTCGGTGTGGTCGCCCGACGCCCGAAGCCGCATGTGGGAGTGGATTTCGCGGATGTAACGACCCAGCTTCTGCCCCTTACTGTTGTGGCCGAGCCACTTCGTGAAGCTTGTGTCGAGGGTCTGACCCCAGACGAAACTCGCGGGTCGGACGGTACTAAAAACACCGTGGGTGGGCATCAAGCTCCAATGCTGTTGGGGTCCGTGTATCATCCTGTCCACGAGGTCGCCGTCGCTGATGCTCTCAGCAGCGTTGTCTACCAGCTCCAGGGCCTTCACTTTCGCCTCGCGAGGCGTGTAACCTCGGCCGTTTAAGGCCGCCGGGCGGCACTTGAGATAATTCTCCTGGATCATCAAGGGGCTGAAGTCATGGTCGTTGAAGTACAGCTCGATCTTCTCATTCAGCGTGGACGTGCTCGAGGGAGCGAATAGGCCCCCGCCGAGCATCTTCTGGCAGATATCCCACGGCTTCAGAACGACGTGTTTCTCCCAGGACTTAGTCATCGACTTCGTCTGGTCAAAGTCCATCGATGTTTGGTCCAGCTTGATAGTCGAGAGCATATTAATGATCTGTCGAATGTCCTTGCCGCAGCCTTCGATGAGGGCGTTGATGACCTGTGGCGATAGCTTAAGGCCTTCTCTGTGGCAGATGGTCATAACGCGTGATCGGACCTGGTCAACGGTTGGACGCTGAAATTTGATGTCGAAAGTGACATGATCGAAGGGTTTCATCTTCGGAAGCTTTCGGTCGTTGCAAATCAAGATGAGAGGAACATCAGTCTTCTTGCAGAATTTGGCCAGAGCACCAACGCCACCGCGGTCACCGGCCGACATGCCGTCCACCTCGTCCATGATGAGCACAATCTTCTTCTTCTCTATATCGGCCTTCTGGCCATGGCCCGCAAAAAAACCCAGCAGAGACGTGTTGTTCATAGTTTCACCTATGCCCTCCTCGACGAGCTTCTTGCTCCGTGTGTCGCTTGCGTTGCTCTCAATTACGTCGTACCCTTCGAGCTTCGCGGCAAGGTGTGCAGCAGTCGTCTTTCCAATACCGGGGGGGCCTGAGATAATGATAGCACGTTCTGCGCCAAGTCCTTCAGGGCCCCGCCTTTGGAAGTCGTACTTTCGCGCCTTTGACCAGCCTCTGAGCCACTTCTGTATCCGCTCGACCGCGGTCTTGTTGCCGCATATGTGCGATAGTTGTGAAGGGGCATACTTGCTAGTCCACAGCTGGGCGGTCGATTGGGGTTGAGCAGGTGCGGCAATTCCGCGAGACTCCGCGGCAGCCTTGGAGTTCCTCTCTGCTTCAGCTCGGCGGGCCTTCTCTGCTCGCTCCATGTCAAAAGCATCCTTCCTAGCCTTCTCTTCTTCCTCTTTCTTCTTTTTCTGAACCAGCTCTGCGGCCTTACTGCCACCACCATGTGCGGGGAGTCGCCGAATAAGCTCAAAGAGACCCTCTTCATTGATAGTCTTAATGCCGAAGGATTTGATCTTGGCGAGTTTACTGGGACCGGCGTCCTCACCAAGAACAACATAGGTCGTTTTACTGCTGGGCTGGCCAGTGACCTTGCCCCCGTACTGTTTGACGAGGGCCTGTGCCGCCTCTCTTTCAATTGTTTGAAGCACGCCGGTAAAAACAAAGGTCATGCCCATGAGACAACCGTCTTCGCCTTCGGGCAGGTCGGCGTTAGACGGGTTCGGAGGCGGCGCGGCGCCTCCCTTTGCTGCCCTCCAGTCGAATTTTGCGTTAGGGTCCGCAGGCGGCGGTGTCGGGGCTCGCACGGTAGGTATGTCGTCGAGAATGCTCTTCCTCGGGTCCTCGACGTCATCGTCCTTCTTCTTCGGCTTGGGGGCGGCCCGGGGTCGAGCGGGCTTCTTCCGTGGAAGCTCCTCTTCATCTTCCGACTCTGGCTCAGGCGATTTCCGTTTCTTCGGCGGAGTGGGCTTAGGTTCGGCGCTCTTGGTTAAGGCAGATCCGCGGGAAGCTACGCGCTTTGGTTTCGGAGCCACTTCATCCTCGCTCTCGTCCTCCATGTAGTCGTCGTTGAGACGTTTGTTCCTGCCTTTCACATCCGCCGCAAAAACATCGTCTCCATCTTCGTCCGCGTCCTCCATGTACGCATCATCGTCGTCATTACCATAGTCTTGATAGGAAGTCGTGGATCGCTTTTTAGACGTTGGCTTTGCGGGAGCGGGAGGGGCGGTCTTCTTCGCACGCGGACTACTGCGAACAGGAACTTCGGTCTTTACTGCAGGTTTGGCAGCAGGTTCAGATTTGGAGGGCTTCGCGGGCTTGTCGGAGAAGTAGGCGCTCGCGGTCATCTCCACGCCCTTAATCTCATTACTGACAATCGTCAGAACTGAGGAGTGTAAGATGGGCGCAGAATGTACTCACCCATCCTTCGACTTGATGCTCTTCTTTGGGGGGGGCTTCTTCTCCCTATTACATTGTTAATTTACTGCTAGATCTGACACGCCAAAAAGAGATCATACTCCACAACCTCATCCTCGCTATCATCGACAACCATACGGGCCTCTGGATTGTAAGTTAGAGAGGCCAGTTGCTATCGCATACGAGGCATATATAGAAACTCACTATTCCTTCGACTCTTTGTGTCCTCCTTCGCTGACTTAGGGGCCGGGCGAGCCGGCGCAGACCCGCCTTTGGGGCCGAAGAAGTTCCTGATATCCGGCATCGTGGGAAGACAGACGAGTGAAGTACGAAAGAGAAAGGAATGAAAGATTCTGTGATGCAACAATTAAATAGTGAAGGGAAATGGCTGCCTAGAAGCTGCGACTGGGTTTTGAATTCCACCAGAAGATGTGGTTGAGGGAGGTGAATGGTGCACCTGCCTTATGACCAGCCCAGGCACGGCGAACCGGATCTTGAAGCGTGCTAAATTTGGCGTTTCGCGTCACAGACGTGATTTGCTCCACTACAGCTCGACTTCGTCACCTGATCACGTGATATCAACCCCTGTTCCATTTCCGACGGCCGCTTGGCCCAGAGCGAGGATTTACCGGCTACTGGGAGATATTTTTCCTCTGCGGCGCGAGTTACAAGGAACGAGCGAGGCCGCACTCAACAGCTCCCGACACCGACAAGATGAAGCGCAATGCCTCTACGGCGTTGTCGGATGCCTTCCAAGGCCTTCGAATTTCCTCATCGGCCCGCCCGACTACCCGAGTAGCCCCTACGACACTTACATCCCTCCCGAACCATGTGCGCCTCCTCTCTACCACCCCGGCGAGGATGGGGACGTGGCTTGAGCCGTCAATCGACCGGACGAAGAAGATGATGAAGGGCCGACCTAGGGTTGCGACGGGCGGGTCTACGAAGGGCACGACGGTGATCTGGGGAGACTATGGTCTGCGGATGGACGACCACCACAGGCGGATCAGTGCAAAGCATCTCAAAATGGCGGAGGATACCATCAAGACCCGGTTACGAGGAGAGAAGTATCGCCTGTACAAACGGGTGTGCTGCAACGTGGGCGTTTACACCAGCGGAAACGAGGTAAGGGGCTCTCACACTGCGCCCCCAGACCTTCAAATGGGTGCTGACAGACTGGCTTTAGACACGTATGGGTAAGGGTAAAGGTTCTTTCGATCATTGGGCGGCGAGGATTGCGGTAAACCAGATTCTCTTTGAGATCAAGGGATTGGTCCACGAGAAGGTTATTCTCGATGCTCTGCGCTTGGCGGGCAACAAGCTTCCTGGTAAGATTTAACCTGACTTTGCAATTCGTGTCCAGCGCGCTAACGCCGTGGATAACAGGCCACTACGAGGCTGTAAGGAAAGGAGATGCCCCTGTTGTTGGCGTGACGAAGTTGAAGGGCGTTACGATGGAGGAACTGAAGAGGCCGCGCAGGAAGGACATTCCGCCTGCGCTTCTGGCCGCGGCTGCGAAGAGCGGGTCTGTCCCGCGGACGACGGAGAACGAGGCTACGTCGAAGCCATCGACCCCGCCGTCGGACCGTTAAACTATTGTTGCCAGCACCGGAAGGGTTCGTGTATAATACTACGCTTGGGACGAAGATGCGGAAGAATCCGTTGTTACTTGAGTACATGTAAAACATTAGATGGAATGTAAACTATTGAGGAAACAACAGTGATCAATTCTATGAAAAAAAAAAAAAAATGGATACCCTCGGCTTCATTCTCTCAGAGCCAGCGAGGACTCGTGGGGGTGCAGGCTCTGAACAAAGGGTAGCTTGGTTGCGCACGGACCATTTCCACTCAACGCGTGAACGCGTCCCGCCACAAAGACCCTCCAGCTTCCTTTCGCTCCGCACCGGCTGCATCCCAGAATTACAGAACTCGTCAAACGATACCCCAAAGAGTTGAATTGCCCAAAAATATGGCGCTCATCGTGGACAAGCACCGACCCCGGTCGCTCGACACCCTAACCTACCATCATGAATTGTCCAACAGGCTCCGGTCTCTCGTGCGTTACGCCTCTCATCTCTCAACTGTCCCAAGTTAACCCCAACACAGGCCCAAAGCGGTGACTTCCCCCATCTTCTCGTCTACGGACCTTCAGGCGCCGGCAAGAAAACCCGGATAGTGGCGACTCTAAAGGAGCTTTACGGCCCCGGAGTCGAGAAGATTAAGATCGACGCTCGCGTCTTCCAGACCTCGTCGAACCGCAAGCTAGAGTTCAACATCGTCGCCTCTATATATCACCTCGAGATCACACCCTCGGACGTGGGCCAATACGACAGGGTCGTGGTGCAGGACCTCCTCAAGGAAGTCGCGCAGACGCAGCAGGTGGACCAGTCGGCGAGGCAGAGGTTCAAAGTGGTAGTCATCAATGAGGCCGACCACCTCACGCGCGATGCGCAGGCTGCTCTGAGGCGGACGATGGAGAAGTACTCTCCCAACCTGAGGCTGATACTGCTGGCGAACTCGACGGCAAATATTATCGCGCCGATCCGGTCGAGGACGCTGCTAGTGAGGGTGGCGGCGCCCTCACACGACGAGATATGTGACGTGCTGGCGCAGTCGGCGAAGAAGGAGGGGTGGCCTGTTGTTGCAGGGTTGCACAAGAGGATAGCAGAGGACAGCGGGAGGAACCTACGGAGGGCGCTGCTCATGTACGAGTCTGTGCATGCCCAAAAGTGCGACAACCTCATCCCCTTCTAAACCAATCCTCTCGTTAAACAACCAGGTTCTAACATAATACGTGCAGTGAGAAAGTTACGGACACAACACCAATACCCCCCCCTGACTGGGAAGCCCTCATCGGACAGGTAGCCAAGCAGATTATGGAGGAGCGCTCCCCGAAGCGGATCCTCGACGTCAGGGCGCAACTGTACGAGCTCCTGACGCATTGCATACCTGCCACGACAGTCCTCACAACGCTCACCTTCAAGCTCGTGGGAATGATCGACGATGAGCTAAAAGGGGAGGTGATCAAGTGGGCAGCATTCTACGAGCACAGGGTCAAGACCGGGACGAAGGTGATCTTCCACCTCGAGGCGTTCGTGGCGAAGTTCATGCGGATTCTAGAGATGTACCTAATGGAGATGGACATGTAAGATAAGGGCTAATGGTTTGGTCGTTTGGGGGCGGAAGGATACAAAAATGGGGACAGAGGACAGAGGACAGAGGATAGAGGACGTGCTATATTACGGACTAGGTGCGTTCCGAGCTCGGTGAAGAGTAGGGCAGTGGGGGTTCATTACTCAGATATGAAATCACAGGCAGGTGCTGCCGGTATAGCGCAAGATAGAAGAATGCATATTCTTTGTAGGCCATGTCCTACTAAGAAGAACTCCGTTCATCCAAACATGTGGTTCGAGGAGAGATTGTGCTAACTCAGCTGATCAGCGGACTGAGGTTAGAGTCTACTGGTAGATGGCCCGCGGGTATAGAAGCAGCAACCGCTGTGTAAGTGATCCGACCGACGGCCTCTCTCCATAGCGGGCAATCCGACCGCAGGTAGTCTAAACATGCCCCATAGGAGCGTGGACAAAGGGACAAAGGGCCATTAAGTACTCCGCTCCGGCGCTGGCGTACGTGACAGAGCCCGTCCTGCCGAACCTGCCATAAGTACCGAGCCAGGGAACAGAGCCGCTTCCAGGATGTATCTAACCTCGGGGTTGACCAGCGACGCGTTTCCACGGCCCGGGAGGTTGGCTGACTACTCTAGACGGTAGGAAATGGTGCAGCTGCAATAGCCGAGAGTGGGGATTCTCGAAATATCGAGCCGAGCTCCGTTCTAAGTCGTACGGAAGTGGGGGAGGGGCCATTGAGATTCGACATTCTACAAGCCAGAATGAAAGATCCGAGCGTTGCCGTTGTCTGAGACCCTCATCCATGGACTTGGATGGGCCGCTTCGCACTAATGCCGCTGCTTAAATTCAAAAGATCCAATCGTCGTATATCTTTGGGCAGTTGAGGTGGTGAGCGCTGTATTCTCGGTCGACGAACGGTTGGACTATGACGTCTTTGACTACACACATGGATATTGCTCGGGGGTTCGGCCTTGGATTCATAGCCCAAGAGCAAAATGAATGCCGAGCATTCTCCAAGGCCCTGTTGTTGTATTATCTATACACCCTTCCGGGCAGCAGATTGTGTTACCAAACTTGCTATCCTTGGGAGGCCGAGAGCATAAACAACACTGGATTCCAAGGCCATGTTTTGGAGGATTACGTCGTATTATTGGTTGCACAAATCGTGGAGCACAAAAAGATACGGAAGAGAACGGAGGCAAATCAGCCGCGGATGGACGGGCGGGAAAGATGGCGCTGCAAGCCCGAGGGATCCTGCGCGCTGCCGGGGTACAAGCCAGGTCACTAGCGCCAGTGTGCACATCTCCAAAACAGGCATTTACCGAGAAAGGCAAAAGCACGACCAAAGCACGGCAAGAAACGGTGGCCGCATCGCCACTTTTCGTGTGCTTACATGACCCAGGCTCTCCAGGTGCCCCGCACTTACGCATGTGGGTGTGATGGCCCGTTCTTGTTGGAGATTCTCTTGCCCACCCAAAGTTGGGACAGGATTGGTCTCGTGTCGGGAGCACCGAGCTTCCGTTCGTCCATCCCCGCGAAAGATGGTGTGTGGGGAGAACGCTGCCCAATCCGATGGAGGTCGTGGGTTCGCCCATCATATAGGCGATTTCCCCGTCCGCCCGTCTCGGCAAACGACACAGAAGTCCGGGGCCCCGATTAGGGTGGGCACGCGCTGTTGGCGTTGGATGAGGGCCGATCTTCATCCCGCTCCAAGGGTTCGAAGGCCTGCTTGTGCTAGACGTGGTTGTAGTACACACGGATGCGGTATATGCGGTGTACTAGGTACACACTTACACGCAGTGCCCAGCAATATTGCGCTGTGCGTGGAGAACAACCCCACGGGGCCCAGGATCTGATGGAACGACGGACGGCGGGGTCGCTGGATGCTGAACCGCTGGTCCGACATGACGGTGGATCCGCGACGGGACGCTGCGTTTCCGCTCCCAACCTCGATGCCTGCACTTCACAGGCGGCAAAACACCACGATTCGGTCTGAATATGAGGTTGAGAGGACGTCGTTTTCCACGTGTCTGAACTGTCAAAAGCCAAGCCTGTCCAACGTGGTTGCCGAGCTCCCGTCTTGGCCACATCGGACTATTTCTCCAGCAGCATCGAACCCCGGCACAATAGATTTGCCAAGCTGAACACGGAAGCCACATTGATGTCCAGCGGGCGTCGTCTCACTGTTACTGGCAAACCTCCCCGGTCGCCCGCCCGCATGACGCAGATCCCCCCCAGGTACCTTTCCATCGCCTTCCAGGGGGTTTGGCCACGTTCGCCTAGATTCGACACGCGGGGTACGACGTCAGGGCGGATAGGCCAAGCAAGCCTAGGGCTGAGCCTCCCTGACGCATCCTCGCAGGTTTATGGAGGTATGAGAGATCTGCTCACCGAGCTCACCGAAATGTAATATCCTACGGCCCGCGATAAGGTTCGTGCACGCTAAACAAGTGGTCCTTTTTTTTTAAGCTTGCATGCCGTTTGAAAATAAGTCTGGACACGGGTGTCACTTGTTCCAGGGATGTCTCGAGTTGATTCCGCGATGGGTGGGAGTGTACCAGTACCTGCCGGGCCGAATTACCAGTCCGAGTAGAGGGGAAACACGGGAGGCGGACAGACGTAATGAGCGCCAGAGTTTCACTCAACTGCGGAAGAACTTCCATATACGTGGTTACTCACCCGCCACGGACTTGTACAGCACTGGTCCAAAAAGTGGACCGCTGCAGACGAGCACCCACAGACCGTGACGTCTCGATCCTGCCGTCCCCTCCTGGCCCGTCGCGTGGTTTTAGCAAAAAAAGGCTATGGGGTTTTGGCGAGTTGTATGAGGCGGTGATTGGAGAGGTTGGGTTTGAGGGCCCTGAGCTTCCGGGGCTGTGGATGCGGGGGCGAGTGGAGGATGTGCTCGGAACCACGAGATGTGTTGGTAGTGGTAGGGAGAGCTCAAGTGCAGACGTGACCATCGATGGAGATCGAACGACGTCACTTGTCCCCTTGCCCAATGTTTATAAGCTTGGCTTATCCCTCTCTTCTTGGCTCCACGTCTTCTGGGTAGGAGCACAGCGACATTACTCAGTACTCTGTCGCCCGGGTGACCAGGACGGAGAGGGGGAAAAAAAATCATGAGCCCGAGACCCACACCGGAGGCCCGAGAACAGCGATGTTGGTAATTTGCTTCCCGCGGCTTGCAGGAGGTGGGGGAATATAACCGCCAACAGCCCGACAAACAAATTATCAGAACCGGCGAGGTTGCTTCAGCGACTTTACAGCTCATTTAAAGGGCTCACCCGGAGTGTGTTCGTCCGGTTCTACTACGGTCCAACACAACGGCTCCCAATCTTCTTGTCTCGGTGTCGAGACTTGCGCCCTGGATTTTCCACGCCTCGGAAAACCCTCAAGCCCCACAGCCTCAGGGTGAAGCCGTGGGCCTCAACAAACTGCTTGTTCGGGAAGTATTGCTAATACGGGGTGGCATATGGCCGAGAGATCTCGCACCGAGCCCCAACCCCTGGTACCCGGACGTTCCCCAGTGCGGAGAAACGGGCGGTTGCGGTTACGGTAGCAGCGATCGGGGGAAGGGAAGAAGAAGATGTGGAGCTCGTGTCCAAATAACAGGGGCGGCGGTAGGGAGCTGTTCGAGGTAATATTAGCGGCGAACCGGTGGATGACGGCCTGTGGGCGGTAAATCCAGAGACTTGGCGACCGGTGTTGTGGACATGCCCTTTTTTGCAATGGATCGTCCACTCTCCCATTTCCCCGCATTATAACCGTATTGCCGTGGCGGTGTTGAGCCCATTGCGAGAGATTCTATGTTGAGACTTGCAGCAAGGCGCTGAGATTTCAAGGGGTCCTCGTTGACGGGAGGTGTTGGAAGGGAAACGGCGGCCTGCGATTGGACCCTGCCGTCCTCCAAAGCAACCATGAAATTTTGCCCGGGGAGGCGAGGCAAGATCGATGCCCGAAATGTCACAGCTGTTAGCGTTCTGAAGTATCCCTGAAACTGCAGGGCCATCCCGTACAGGCCACAGGGATTTGAAATGTTAATTCAGGTACGACCCACATACACTGAATCTTCTGAATCAGAAGTACCTTCTCACATTACTACTATAGGAAAGTACTTCTAGACCAGATCACAATCAGTA